>VXBI01011364.1:467582-614741 GCA_013397375.1 Toxostoma redivivum
GATGCGGGGGCGGGCCGGGGCGGCGCTTCGCCCGTGTGCCCGTGCGGGGCGCGGGTTCCAGCGGCGCGGAGCCGGGCTCTGCGTGTCCCTGTGTGTGGGTATGCAAGGGACGATGAGCGTGTGCCCGCCGGTGCGGGTGGGCCGGCTGTGTGTGCGCTGCCCCGTGTCTGTCCGTGTCCGTGTGTCCCCGGGCGGAGCAGCTCCCCCGGCCTCCGCCGGCGGGAGGAGAAAGTCCGAGTTCCCCCCGGGAGGAACTCGGCTCCGCTCCCATGTGTTTACACTCACCATCTGCTCAGGGCTTTGTACCTATTTTTCCCTTTCCCGAAGGGCGGCGTAGCCCTCTTGATTTCACTTCCTCGTCCTCTTTTCCAGAGATGTTTTGTAATTTTTTCCCAGTTGCTCCATAGCTATCCCGGTGCATTGCTGGTCCTAGGGAGGGAATAAGGAAACGGCGTGTAAGAAGCAGCTCCACACCAAGGACAGGTCTCGGCTGCACAGGTCTAGGAGCAGGAGTGATTTCCATGGAATATCGGGTGAGGGCAGAGGTCAAATACATGGCGTTTAGATGTAATGAATTAAGTTACTTATTCAATTCAGAGGGATAAGATAAAGCAGAGAAATAGACGTGTTCTCCGTGACGAATAAAGACTCTGACTGAGTTTTCATATCCTCTTTTTTTTTTTTTTTTTGCCAATTTATACAGGATCTCTCCTGTATCACCCACCAAAGTGAACTACCTTGCCTCATTAAGAACAATTGAGTCAAATGAGTGATGACTCAAAAGTGGCAGGCTGCAGATATGTGTCTTATCGTCTCATAATAAAAAAATAATACACATAAAACTCCTGGCACTGAAGAAACACATTGACTTTACAGACTTCAGTCTGAACTGAAGCGAATAAAGCGCTCCTGCTGAAACTGCAACCCAAAGAACTTTCAGCTAGTTCTGTTAGTTAGTTAGTTCTGTTAATCTACAGAAAAAGGCAGATCCAGAATAGAGTCAAAGAGAGTTTTGACGAATATTCAGGAATTTTGAGTAAAACACATTTTGACAAAATACAGCTACAACTTAACAGCAATAATGAGGTTCCACGGAAATCCTGAATAAGAATTGTGTGAGAGTGCAGAAGTCAGTGTCATACTTGATATGAAAATGTCAGGAAACTGAATGCTTATAAATATGTCTTTACAAAACTCATCTTTCAAACAAGTGAGTTCACCATATCTAATTATATTTAAATAAAACTGTTACTTTGTTCAACATGTTCACAAGATTGTTCAATGAAATGTGATCACCAAATCTGAAGTTGTTTCTGTTTCTTCTTAGGCCAGATAATAAACCTAAACCAGATAAAATATTTTACAGTCACAGAGGAAAGTTTGGCATTATGCAGCACATAGCAGCACCACAAAAAATTGCTGCGTGGAGAGAAACATTTTTAGTAACCTGTCATCTGCATTTAAAAGGCAAAAGATCTCATGTGACACAGCCCCAAGAGTGTTCATTATTGAAAGAACCTACCTTCACAAATTGGGAATTTGAAAAGGGAGTATGCAGTCACCAGATGACTTTACTGAGAGGCGCTTCACCACCTGCAAATTACTTAAGCAACTGCATGGCCATGAGTCCTCCCAGTGAAGATGAGGGTATTTGTCACAATTATAATTATGGGCCTACTTAGCCACTTTGTTAAGCTGAGTCAGGCTTGGCTGTAGAGGCAGAAGAATTGTGTTTTGCTGAATGAGGCATCTCCTGAGAGTCTTGCATGATGTTTGAATTCCATCTCCCCAGCCTCCTTCATCCTCATATTCAGCAGAAGATTCACAGAGCCTCCTAATGGTTAACCCTGGCTTTCTGCTTTCTAGAAGTTCTCTTTCCTGCCATTGCCCTGAAAGGGCAAAAAAAGCTCCTGTGATTAACCAGAATTTCCAGACACACTCACAAGCGATGCTTCCAGTGAAGCTGTCAAGGCTTTAATCAGTCCAGTGACACAGACGGACAAACAACCGAGACAGCAGCTAGAGGTTGTATGCAACAACGTTGCCTTTTCCAAATTCTAGAGATTAGGAGTGGCCAAAAAAAGGCCTAAACGTGGTTGTAAGCTTAAGCACTGAGTAATACCTGTGCTGAAGTAGGTTTGCTACCTGAGGCTTCAGCCGATAGCTGTGGGAGTTGCTGGAGGATGAACACTTGTGGTCACCACACCCCAGATTTCCCCAAGCACATGTTACCTAATTCTCTTTTCCCTCCCATGTCCTACTGGTATGGCCCTGGTGACTTCAGCAGAAAGCCTCTCTTTGAGGCTATGACAGTGTGTTTCACCAAAATCTTCGTTAGGTTTTGCTAGCACAATGAAGCCTTAAAAAGAAATTGCAGATTCAGAGGTGCAGATTCACCAGGATCAAGACATTCTCATTGACTGAGATACCTATCATGGAAGTTATTACAACTGATATGTCTGATTCCCTTGCAGCATCTGTCTGCTCTTTGTATTCTCTCTATTGTTGCGTGACCAAGGATGCTTGATGCTGTCTCCTTCCAAAAATATAAGAGGGACTCCCATTTTTCACACTTTTATCCCTTTGTGGTTTTGTTTCCACACATATGGATCCAGCAGAGGCAGGCACAGGGGAAGCTGAGATGGGCGAGATAAAACTGGTTTCAAAAGCTATGTCCATCAGGGTTGAACAGGTATCTCTGTGTCACCTTCAAGGTCTCGGCCTTCACCAAACAAGCATCTCTTTATTCTCCAGAGAAGTCTTGGGGCACAGAGAAGCACTAGTCAGTCTTATTCAATCAACCAGACATGCAGTGGTTGTCTACCTAAGTGATCCTAACTGCACGAATTTTGGGTCTGGCCAGAGCTATAAACAGTCCTTGGGGTAAAACAGATGAATTTCTGTTTTGTAGGAGCATTTTATGACCCTGAAAGAAACCAATTTTAGAGGACAGCTAAGTATGCCAAGCAGTGACTCATGACCACAGGCTGGGAGAACAACCTCACCTTGGCACTGGGGTACACTGAGACATCTTGGGAGGTCCATGGGATGTATGGACTTGACTAAATGTTTTTCCCTTACAGTACTGTTTGAGCCAGGTTGGCTTTAGAGGTGTTGTCATACCATAGTGAGCATGGAGGTCTCTGGTCAGGTCCTGGCTTACCTTACCATCAGAGGAAATGACAAAGGGGACCTCCCATACCAAATTGCTTCCACTCTCAAGAGACATCTGCTCACTGAAGCACTGTCACACTAATCAATATGTATTGGTTTTGTATTGCATATGATCATGTCCACTTACACCTTTGGGGCAAGGATGAATCAAGCGACCTTCCCCTTGCTGTATATTCCATGTATGTGTAATGTACTGGATGAATACTGAAACCAGTCAGTTTGTTAAAAACTATGAATTTTATCATGCTAACTCTGAAACCACAAAGGAGGTTGAAGTCCACTTTAGTGAATCATGACATAATAATAATCTGAAGCATTTTTTTAATTAAGGTTTATGCATTTTGTTCCCCGCTTTTAAATAGGCTGTAGATTTATACTGTCTCTCACCTCCCTCAGCACCAATGACAAAAATTACACCAGTTTCTAGAAATATAACCACCTTCACTACTGAAGCCAGAAAGAACAATTACAACTAGAAATACAGAATATCTATTCATTAAAAAAGATTAATCCCCCTTACACTTCAAAATTCAGTTTAGTAAATTGAACAAGGAAAGCTTATTGGACTCCCAGTGATGAGGTAACTGGCACGGATTTATCTTTGATGAAAAATCTTCAGTTTAGCACTAAAAAAGGATGAATCCCCATACCTGTACTTTTCTCCTTGTTTAGTCTATTAGAACAGCTCATTTATTTTGGCTTTACTCTTTCCTTTCAAACAGTTAATGCAAATATTACCATTGCTCATTGCTGGAAATTGTGATGCCAATATAACTACCACAGAATAGCAGCAAAAAAGATTTCTCTAACAAACCAGCTTTGTGAATATATTTTTCCAGTTAATCTGATTTCAAACACTGCCAATATGCAAGTTTGTTGCTTTACCGTTATCAGTATGATCAAAAGTATAAAAATCTTATCAGCTCTGATATTCATATAAATTAGATTAGAGGTAGAGTTTGTTTACATGGCCATAGAGAAACATGCCGTAACTGGAGAAGGAAGTTTTGTTTATTTAGTTCAGTGTTTCACTGGCAAAAGTGTCTTGGTGAAGAAAATAATGCTTTAACTCAGAGATTTATTTCCCCGGTAAAATGTGTGCACACTGGCAGAGGGTCTAATCCTCAAGCAGGAGAGCAAACTTCTGTTTAACCTGAAGGACTCCAAAGAACTTCAGCATGGTATTTTCACAGACAGCAGCTAATAAAAGCCTCCAATGGCTGTCTTAAGTGTTTCCATGCCTTTTTATTTGAACAAGGGAAGTCTGCATGAATACAGTTTTACTTTTTGTTCTGAACTCTTCCACTTGAAGGATCCCCATGTCAAAATATTTTGGTTCTGCAGGCTACCAGGGTTTATTTGTAAATTATCTGTTGATTTTCATAATCTTAAATTGTGGAAATATTCTGGTTTGTCTAGGAATTTTTTTTACAGATTTTTTTTTATAACATTTACATGTTTGGCAAAATTTAAGTTGACAAGCATTCTTTCCAACCTTGTTATTTATCCATTGTATAAAATAGGAAAAGGAAGGAAATCTGCTGAAAGGGAAAACTGTATTTCTATTTATAATAGATTGAGTGCTAGCATTGAAAACCCAGTCTGAGGGTGATATTCTGTACCAGAAAATAGAGGATTAAAAAAGAATAATATGTGCTGCATTTTATGGTGTCTGTGACTCCAATACATCATCACAGCAGGAGCTTTCATCAGTACCAGTGAACCTGGGGGGGCTGAGCAAATTCTGCATTTAAGTCTCATTAATTTGATTTGCCCTGAGCCAAAATAGCACCTCAAGTTTTTCAGTGGGCATAGAATTATTAAAGTATTCCTCATGTGTTTAGTGAGCAACAACTTCTCTATTTGCAGACAAAAGACCACAGACAAGACCAAAAAAAAAAAAAAGGTAGACATCATCTGAGATTATGCAGAGGGTTGTAGAATATCCAGCTATAAACATTAATACACCAAAATACATGAGGTGCACACATATATTCTGTAGAATAACACTTGAAAGACGAGTTACTGGGAAGGCTTTCCAGCACAGATGGGCTTCAGAGCCCTTAGTCTATTGTTGCAGCTGTTACAGACACTCCATACCACAGGATTTGCTCAGTACCCCATTCACTCATGCAGAGCAAAGCCAGATTTCCAGTATTACCTTCCCAAATTATACTTTTCATTTCTACTGCTATACTTTTAACTTCTCCACTGAAAGGTCTATATTCTCCATGTGCCTATCAACTGATATGGACTTCACAGAAAATATTTGTTT
The DNA here is from genome assembly GCA_013397375.1 of Toxostoma redivivum. Lineage (NCBI taxonomy): Eukaryota > Metazoa > Chordata > Aves > Passeriformes > Mimidae > Toxostoma > Toxostoma redivivum. The sequence continues at coordinate 473,032 of VXBI01011364.1, forward strand.
ATCTAGTTCTTGAGTTCGGTAAAATTAAAAAAAAAAATCTCCTAGTAAGAACATCTAGATAGCCTTCAAATATTGGCCAAAGAATAAGAATGAATGCCAAAAAATCAGAAGAATATGTAACCAATTCTATATTATTCAACTGGCTAGTATAATCAATAACCAGCATCTTGGCAACACCCAGAAAAAAATGTCTAAGCTCATTCAGTTGCTGATGGTTTTCCAGCAGCCTTTCAACTTGGTGTCCAGGTGTAGGAATATACCTAAAAAACAGACCAGAAATAAATACATAATAACTTCTGGATTCTATCATACATTATCTCTATCTACCATGCAGCAGTCACCTTGACAAGAATGTGGAAAGCTGAACTTGGATGGTCACCATTGTTTTTTCAGGGAGGCAGAGCATTTGGTCTTTGCATAAAACACTAGCTCCATATTTCCCCAAGCATAGGAAAAAATACAGTTTTTACATCTTTAGTAATAACACAAACCAACCTGTGGCAGCCCTCAAATGGCAATACAGCAGTAAAGATAAGCCCAAGTTAAAATTAATGCATTTTAGACTTAAGCAAAACTTTGAATTTTTTTATGCAGCAGGCAGATTGTTTATGAGCTATTGCACTATGGTGTGCCTGATTAATCAAAGTGCATATTCCTGTGCCCTGTCTGAGGCTGCAGCTAGAGAATGGACTTATGGGACTAAAAGAGCTGAGGGTATTGCATTGTCAGTCTCTTGCTGGCCTGGTGTTAGAGAAAAAACATACAAACAAACCAAAAATACAAAATGAAGCCACTTTCTCAGCCTGACCTCATTGTCCTCTCCACAGCACCACTGCTATGCGTGATGCTGTCTCAGGCAGGTCTACGTAAATGTAAGATTGCATTTTTAAGAGCAGCATTTGCATGGAAATTTCCAAATTGGCACCAAAGTCTAAAAGAGGATAGTGCCTTGCATTTCATTTCGGGTTTCTATTACGTCAGGGATGGGTTTGCTTCATCAGCCACTGCACTGGCTGGTGTGATCACAGGGCTCAAGGAGAGAAGGCATGGAGCCACCAAGTATTACAATGTGCAATCAAACTGAGACACAAAGACATGCTAAGATGCCTTCATTTCTACATTCATGTCTATTATACCTAGCTTCATACTTAGTATTTATGAAAGCAAGGGCATTTTCTTTATTCAGACATCTCATTTTGAAGTCTGTTTCCAAGTCTCTATCAAGGACAGACAAATGCGTGTTGTGATTTTGATTTAAGTGCAAGGTCTGCTGCTAGGGGCTAAAAGTCTGGTCTGCTTAATGAATTTATTAGGCTTTGTCTTACATCCTCAAGGATATTTATTACTCTATTGCATACTCTAGATTAACTCAATATTATTTTTATGAACATCACAAGCACCCATGATGTACAGCTCTACCATAGTCAGTATGAGAAAAAAAAGCAGCACACTTCCCCAAATATAGAAATGCTGAGTGTTGCCTCATGCACTGAATATTTGAACAGACTTGTATTTTGGCTCAGGTCCCTAAAGCACATATCCCTTCCTAGAAAACATGCATCTGGAAAAGAGGATCTATGTTAACAGGACAAGTCTGGTGTTCAGTGAAAGGCACTGTCTCCATACTGCACTTCTCCCGTGGAAGTTTCTGTTCAGTTGGTGATGGGTTTAAATGATCTGAAAGATGGCACCGTAAAGGTCTGTTAACAGCACCTTGGTTAATTTCTTAATTTATGCTTATTATAGTCACATCAATGTGATAACTGCCATTAAACAGACATATTTTCAGTAGTATGGATTTCAAAAGCTTTAGCAAATGCAGAAGCATAGAGGATGCATGTAGAAAGGTACCAGAAATTGGTGGAGTTTAGTAGTGCCCAAACATTATTGAATAGATCACCTTCACAAGAAAATAATTAAGAAAAACTGTTTAAAACACAAGACTTTTTTCACTAATATATAATGACAATAATTCACACATCACGACATTTTCTGACTTTCGTATCCCTATTTACTCTTCCCTGAGTATACTTTTCTATTTATCATGACAATCTTCGAACCACATACAGACAATAAATATGATCCTTCTGAGATTACATGTAGAGAACAGTTATGAAATAAACAGATTTCTTACTAGCTTTATTTAGTGTTCAGTTTTTCAGGTTGCTTTAACACACCTGTACCTAGACTACAGACATCTTAGTGCCATTGGAGCTGACATTAAATAAAGATGGAAAACGAAAGCCTGAGTGTCGCAGTGAGTTAAACATGCCAGTATATTAAATATGTGTTCATTAACACACACACAGAAATGCAGTGTGTTTTTCCCTCCCATGGGCAACAGTAAGTTATGCCTCAACAAGCATCATGGATTTATGTCCCTAAATGCTTCTCTCTTCAATAAACATTAGTATACTTGCCATGAAACCTGAGGAATCATATGTCCTTTAGTTAATTCCAAGATACTGAATTAACCTTTGAAAAAAAATTTACTAGATAATTGTATTCAGTAAATTATAATATTTAAAAAATTAAAAACCCAAAACACTATAGAAGCACAATATTTTTTTTCTATAATGTAGGTATAGGACATTTTTACACAAACCTGTGGTTTCTGTGCTTTGACCGGATCCCATGTTTGAAGTAATATATAGAGGATTCTTTCAGGCAAAAATTGTAACTGGGTCTGTGGTTTAGCCCACCAGGATTCTGGTCTTCATTGTAAATCTTGGGGAATAAATAAGTGAGAGATTCTAGAGAGCATATAGGATCGAAGGACCTAAATCCTATTAAAATACCAGAAATTGGATACTAACTCCCACAGACTTCCACAAATATTCCATCTGAAATGAATGTTCTTTTCAAGACTAGACTTTTGCTAGTCTATATTTCCTCTTGCAAAAGTGGAACCACTCAAAATACCAAATGATGCCCACAGATTTTATTTAGAAATTATGATCATCATCTGATTATGTAAGACCACAACACCTGAAGTGTTGTAGGAGATACACTGACTCAGTCAAAGAGAAAACGTGCTAGGAAAGCTGATAAGCAAACATGCATGTATTTTGCTAATAATAAGTGAAGAACACAAACTTGTATATGCTGCACTTGATGGCAAAGGTCCTAGTAATTTTGGTAGGAGCAGCACTGGAGTCATATCACTAGGTGAATTATCTATAACCACCGTACTAAATACACCCCCTATGTAACACGTATGTAAGGAAATCCCAAGAATTTCTCCATGCTTCTTCAAAAGTAAAATGGAATTTAGGCCTTAGCTAATAGGATCAGAGCAGGGCTTGGAGCTGTATATTTTAAAGCATCTGTAGCATTAATAGCCAGAACATAAAATCCAGATGGGAGGACAATTACACTCTAACAGCTTTTATAGAAAGCTAATTACACATATTTGGGGCCTGATCCAAAAACTGTTAAAAACATGTCAAGGAAAAAGAAAAAGCAGTTGTCTGCAGAAAGCACCTAGAGTTACTAAACTACTATTCCTTAAAATTGCTCCCACAGTAGTAAATGTGGCAATAAAGATGAGGTATTAAAATTTGTTCTTCTGTAATGATGCCATTTTAATTTTTAAAAAGGCATAAAATATATAAAAGTGTCTTTTAGAACTCTATATAGTCTAAATCCACAAATACATAGAGCTCATCTCTGTGATTAGAGGCAAATTTTATCCTATTCCAACTTTTCACAGCCAGCTTTTCCACAAAGACATGCTTTCAGAAGCACTAAACAGAACAAATTATTTACTATTTGCGAATGGAGAAATGCATCTTCAAAAATTACTTAAAGTTGCCTTCAAAATGCGTGCAGAAATTTCTGAATTATCATTGATAGGATAAGCTGTGTTCAAACAAAACTCACTGTTAGGCTCAACTATCAACACCACTCCGCTTTAGCTCTTAAATGGTGTGAAAAAAGGGGGTGGGAGAAGAAAGGCAGCAGAAGTGCTAATGCAATTGTTTGATGTGTGTCTGTGAGAGGCAGTGAGGAGGAGGCAGGCGTTCTGCTAGGCAGGCTGCTAGCAATGGGAATCGCCGGCTTTGTACTTCTCCCGCACCTCCTTTAGTGGGAAATAATTACATCTGCACATAAAAATCACACTGTTGATTTTTATTGGTCTAATGTTGCTATTACTTACATCTCCACAGAACAAGCCATTTTCCACTGAGCCTTTTCCCTACCAATTTCTGTGCACTGTAGTCAGTGAAGAGAGCTGTGAGTGTGCCTGCCCCTGCACCATTCTACATGGCAACGTGCCAGGGAGAGTGACTGACTTCACTTCAAAACATTTTCTGTTTAATTAGTGTGAAAAAGCCCAGCAGCCCAATTATCTAAAAGGACCTCGCAGGTTCTCTTCACAGCAAGGGAAATAATGCCACTGGATGTGCTGTAGTGTAGAAATACCTCAGTTGTTTCATCAGAAGAGTGATCAGGTATTTCAGTGTGTTCCTAGAACAGCCAGTCTTGAATTCCATAACCAGCCTACTTAGAATTTACCCTTAAATCCTGGGTTCAATTGTTTTCTCCCAGCCTGCTGCCTGCACCTGCCCCATGCTCTGCACAGAAAAAATGTGGCAAAATGTGAAGCAGGTGTATCCTCAACCCAGCACTATTAACAGAAATGTCAGGTTTCTCAAAAATATCAGAGCCTTTCTTGGCTTTAACATCCTGTAGCTACCAAAATCAATTGGAAAATTACCTTTGACTTCAATGTTGGATTTGCTGCAGTCTAATTTTGACTTGGACTTGATCCAGGCTCACTTATTTCAATTCCACTCATATTAATCTAGCTAAGCATGTGAGCTGGACTGAGGGCTGAAGCTGCTCTTGCAGAAGAGTTCTTTTTATTTTAGTGAAATGCCTGAAAATACTGGTTTTACGTTTCATATAAACTAGTCAATTGCTTTACAATTAAAGTGCATACTGAAATATTTTATACCTGCAAACCAGAGGGGGAAAAAAATTCCAAACCAAACATTTTCCTTTGCGGTAGAAAACCCATTACATCAATGGAATTTTATGTATGCACATGTCTAGAAGTTCAGAGTTTTACATAGAATTATTTGGATCAATCTTACCACATTGTGGGGATATGCTCTCACCTACTGCAGCATACATTTCTAGAAATTCAAATTCTAGTATTTACCCAGTAGAAAAAATTATATTCAGCATGGGTTGTAAAACACATTTGTGCCCATAACTGCAGTATTTATAGAAGGAAGTCTCCTGACACTGTAAAGTCAGGCTTTCTTCCTTGAAAAAGCCCAAACCAAAACAAGATAAAAGCAGAAAGCCTCCTGCACCTCATGGTGGTCATGCCAAGGATGACATCTGCCAGGAAAAAGGAGGGCACCTTTTAGCTTCATTCAGGGATTGCTGCTATCCCTCAGTACAAACCATGCTACTGTGGTTTATAAACGTTTTTGACATTGATATGCAGTTTATAGCATATATAGGGATGTTCTCCAAAGAGCTAGAAAGCTTTTGAAGGCATAGTAAATATCAAAACATCTACTACTGCAGTGAAGCCAGAGAATCACATTCAGATCCCCTCAACCCAGCTATCTGATACAGGTAAGCACACTAACTGGAAAGCTATTTTCTATTCTTCCCTGTGTACACCTCATGACTAACTCCACATTTATTGACCCAGTCTTTGGCATCTGCAGGGAATTGCAACAACTGATGGAGACAGCATCTTTCTCAAGGTAAACTCCTCCAGACAAAGAAACCTAAGGAGACCTGAGCTCTCCAGGGCATCTATTAACCTGTTTGTCAGGATAGCCCCTTGAGTAGAACAGAGGGATTCATGTTTTGGTGAAACAGGCAGGACAGGAACGTGAACTTGGGTCTCTATACACTGCTTCTTTAATCACAAGCCACTAGAAACAGCAATGTTCTACGTCCCTCCACCCAGTTACCCCTAGGCAGGAATTATTTAGGTCAGAAGTGTTCTCAGAAAGACACCTGGCAAAAACCCTGCTCAAAGCAGGGCCATTCAAAGATGTATCTAACTAATGCCACTTTTTGGAATAAACCCCCAGAAATGGGTCACACTGGACCCCAAAGGAAGAGGAGTGAGAGAAGAGGAAAAGGAAGAGAGAGTGAGAACTCCAGTTCTTTCTTTCAGTATTCACTTCCTAGCGGTTGCAAGGAATATGGGTTTTCCTGGTTTGAGAGAATCCCTTTCTCTAACTTTCTTCAAGCTTTTTCAAAGGAGCCTGGGTGCCCAACTGAGACCTGAATGCTGAATATAGACTGAGTGTTCAGACACAGGTGGAAATCCCAAGATGGTGCTGCTGGGCACCTTGGCTACTCGGCAAGCCCTGGAGCACCTTTACCATGACACTTATCTGTGGATCCTCTAAGAAGTCAAATCATCCCCTGTCAAAGGAGGATTACCATATAAAATCACGAGGCAAAGGAAAGAACAATGGCTTTAGCATGAGAGCTCTTTATCTATGGTAAACTACTGCAAATAGTACAGGCATTCTACTCAGTTTTAGACAGGGGATTTTAACAAGCACATTGCTTGCTTTTTACCCATGTCAGCTATCAGAAAAAAACACCTGAAGTCTAAACAGATCTTCACAATGGAAAGTATAGACGAACTTCACCTGAGAGCTACTCTTCGGGAAACAGGCTCAAACAAAATCCCATTAGCATGTGAATTATTACTTGAATAAAGAAAAGGTAGGAAAGAATATGAGTAAAGTTGATTATGGAAGAAAAAATACAGTACAGGTACAGCAAAAGAAAGTATGAGTCAGTGCCAGTCACCCTAACACATGACAGAGCTTGTGATGTGGTGGAGAGCTGTGGGGGATAGGCTGTGAACTAACCAGCCTCTTCACAAGCTGGCAAAAATTCTTAGGAAAGCAAGAAAAACTAACAAGTAAAACTATTTGAACATTAGAATGGTAGGAACACAGATAATTAACTACAAAAGGTTAGGACCAAGCAACAGGAAATTTCTAACTATGGTAAATATTTTTTTTTCTAGTCACAGATCCCAAACAACACCAAAAGAGTCAGTGACCAAGGGATAGTGATTCACCACTGGGTTATACCTACAGCTAGACACAGCTAAAACTCGAAGTTGAATCAAGCCATGCTTTATAGCATGACATTAAATGAGTCAGTTGATCATCTTGTTTCACAACTATTTCACATGGTTGCCTGAAAATCTGAGATTACTTAATCCATAAAACCTCAAAAATAACAAATATTCAAGAGAATTTGATGTCTTTGATTATCACAAACTAATTGGTAGAGAAAGTTGGTATGCTAGACAAAAGAAAGGCTGCTTTCCCAAAAGGTATGGTGGGGGGTGCTGACATCTTGGTGGATCTGGGGTCATTGCAATGGTCAGAGAGTCCATCCATGCTCTGCTTCCATACAGCCACAGGAATCTGTATCAAGTCTTGTGCCAGAAATAAATGTGCTTTGATCTCTTTAGTGAGCAGAGCGTGTGAACCAGGGCAGAACCAGACATTCAAGTTTGTCTGCCTGCTGGGAAAGTGAGCAGCATCCCTTTGACTGGAGTGCCTCCCATCCCAGTGGGAGAGGCCAGGCTGAGTTCACAGCCAGTGCTTGGGGGGAGAGGGGAGAAGGATCCTGCTCAGCCCAAGGGTCCTGCTTGGCCCTGATGGGCTCCCAGTGCTTCTCCTCTAAGCACCCATCTGGTACAGGGTGTCTGGGTACAGTTTCTCACTGTCCTGCCTCTTCCTTCACCCTGAGGCACAGGCTGAAGGCAGCACCTGGGGCAAGCCCTCGAAACAAAATTTCAAGGTGGTCCTCTGCAGTATTTCAAGTGTATCTGCATCTGAACAAAAGGCAAAAATCCAACATTCTGTGAGCAGGAGCTGTTAAGCAATGCTGTCACATCAGTCAGCCAGCAAGTTACTAGCACCCAAATAATTTCTTATCAACAGGGAGAAGAGGTATATGTGCTACACAAAGCTCAGCATTCTATTCACACAATGACAGCAGTGTGTTGGCAAATATTTTACATTATTTGTCAGTTGTTCCCTGGCCCCTTTGCAGCTGAGGGATAAAGGCCACAAGGCTTTCTGAGTACTAAAGCTGAGGAACACTCCTACCTCATGTGACGGGCTCTCCATGAGCCCTCCAGCCATGGGGAAGTGACCCTACACTCAGACAACTGAAGAGGAAGACAAGGAGGCCCTTCAGAAAATCCTGGGAACAGGCCAGAGAAAAAGCTCTTGCTCTGGTAGTTTTTTTTGTTACCAAACCTTAAGCAGTTTAAGCTTACCTTTTGAATGAGATAAAACTTGTACATGACCTTTCACCTTCTCATTCCTTGTTAAATGAATACAAACGTGCACCCACAAATGCCATTTGTGAAAAAAAAAAAAATAAAACCACGTCTTTCTTAGGAGAAAATAAACTTGCAACAAATGCTATATCAGTACACTAAACTAATGCAAACACATGTTTATAGGTAACATCTAATAATAGCATTGCACATCTGAGATATTTCCCTCCTTCTGCTAACCACCATATAGCAAAAAGTGAAGTTGTTTTATTATACAAACAAAAAAAAATCCTAGTAAAAGAAGGCATACATATTTAGTTTTTCTTTGTTGCTGTGCATTCAATCAAATCTATCAGAGTTGACAAGGCCAATTTTGCACCTTCCTATTGTTTTGTCATGTAAGACCAAGATGCCATTCCACTGGGAAAAATAATTGCTAACTATAAAAAGGTGGTTTCTATGACATTTGCAAAGATATTGCTGAAAAATACCTTTAGTACGGATCACTTCACCTCACCAAGTAGGATAACTGACTGGAAACTAAGCTCTAAAGCTCAATGTGCCTAATATGAAAATGCAATATCTACATTTCCCATAGTTTAAAGGAAGACATACCTCCTGCCAGGCAATATATACATGCACATCCTCTGCTCTCTCTGCCTCAAGTTCATACTGCAAGGTAACAAATGGCTGTTCACAGATACTTAAATTTATTCATGAGGGAAAAAAAAAAAAGGAAAAACAATGCTAAGATCAGGATTGACATGTCTGCAATATCAGCATAATTCTTTGACTGGTTCAGAAAAATAACCTTGAAAGTCCAGTAACTGTGAAAGCCCAGTGGTAGATATGGAGCACTCATGGTTAAAATAATCTGTGGCATATGGTAAATGTCTCAAGGCTAAATAGGCCTTAGGGGCAGAAGGAAAAGGAAGCTCAGTCGCATTCCCTGACCTAACTCTCATTTTCCAGCACTGCACATAACACATTCCCAAATGAAAGGCACAGTTTTGTAGTGATCTCGATTTTTCTTAATTTCATGAGGAAAATCATTACACATTAGGCTGTGCAGCACATGGTTAGGTAGTTTGTCAGTGCTTATCTGATAACATGTGACAATTTACACTGATTGTCTTCAGAGCTAAATGCTTGCAGTGTCATCAAAATCAATCAGGGAGGTTTTATTTGACATGCAAATTAAGAAGCATGGGGAAATTAAGAAGAAAGATACCACAGATTTATTTTTTTTAAAGAATGCTCAGAACGCTGTTTTATCTTTTCCTCTTTTTAAATCATCAACATGATTACATTATACATGGGCTTCCTCAGTCTATACAAGAATAACTTAAACAATTGAGATTATTCTCGGTGCCTGCAATACTGTACCAGTTGGATTGAGTCAGCTGGTGCTTGGAAGGAGCAAGAGAGATGACATCCTTCAGTTTTCCCTGACACTTGAGGTTCTCCGAGACAAACCCACCCTTGGCTTGTACTTGGCAGGTCCCAGGAGGTGATGGCTGTTTCAGAGTCTCTGTGATTTTTACTCTTGTCAACTCCCCTTCAGCCCAGCCCAGCCCAGCCCACTGAAATATCCTTTATGCCTGCCTGGAACAAGCAGGAGTAACTGCAGAAAAAACAAAGCCTTAGTATCTCCTCCCATTCCTGAACAAAGTAGGAGCAGCTTTGCATTCTGATTTACAAAGTCAGAAGCTGCAGAAAAGGCTTTGGTTTTTGTTTCTTCTTTGCCACTTTTCTGCTGCTTTAGTGTTGGGCTCCAACTTTAGACAATTGCCTCATTAGCAAAGTTCAAGCACCAGCCATATTTTCCTTAGAACTTAACATCACTCCTTTCCCTGTGAACTTTATTTTACCTGTTCAGGGAACTTCAAATAATCCTAAATAGCAGCTGCTTCTATCTACTGTTTTATCTATGTTTAAAAAAAGAAGTCTTGCAGATACCAGCTCATGATGAGCAAGGCTATCTTGTGCCAGGATTTTCTTTTTAATCTGCATGTCTGTTAAATAGTAAAATGTTGCATACACATTCATTGTTTTTTTTTAAAAAGGGGAGGGGGTGTTTCCATAATGCCTCTTAAGTCACTTGGCTGAAAGCTCGAGCCTTAATTTTTTTTCCAGATCGCTATCCACCCATATGTATTTGCGGCAAATACATGAGGTATTTACAAAGTTCATGTGAGGTAAGTAATAATTAAAATTAATTGTGGAATCTAATTACAATGTAATAGAATAAACAACAATAGTAATATCTGAATTAAAGTATTCTTTAAAATAGCTGTGTGCGCTTAAGGGCTCATAAACAGACTCAGATATTTTTTGTAGCTGTGTATGGATTTACTGCATAAGCAAATCACAGGACATGTGAATTCATGGAAAACTATTTTAACAGTGCAGCAATTAATGCCACTAGATAATTGCACAGCACAAAGGGCAATACAGACAGTGCTCATGTAGGCACTGAGGGGAAAGAAAAAGATCATAACTATCAGTATTGTTTCAGAGCCATATCAGATTAATTCAGAAGGGAGATTTAAATTGTTATGCCTTATTTATGATTTAGATATAATATTCACAAAACAAATGAATGCTTATCCTCAGGATTCATTCTACTCAATATTCTGCTTTGCATAAAGCCCATAGTTTGTCTTCATTCACAAACTATCCATTATAAATCAGATGACACTTGACAGAGCATTTTTGTATTTCATCTTTTTAGCAAAGCAGAGCAGCAACTGCCAATAGAGAGCGCACATAAATGAGACCAAGTGTATCCACAGAAAATGCAGTCAACTGCTTCTATTGTTTTTTCAAGCACATAAGAAGATGGGCCTGTATCTCACTTAACCTATTTACAGTCCATTTTATACTTATAAAAATGAGCTGATGGATGCAGATGGCTGCAGGGTGATTTGTGGTTACAAGCGCAAGAAAGGGTCCAGAGGTCTGGACTGGCAGTACTCATATCTCTCTTTATAGTTGGGCAAAGATACTGCCTCATATTGAAAAATACTTCAGTGACAAGCAATTTTGCATTGATTGAAATAAAGTAGCAGTAAAAAGTAAAAATTCCTCTGGTTTTACTCTTTTTGGGTAGGAAACAGCATAACAGAAAAAGAAAATCAGCCAAAGTTTAGAACACTATGTTACTTACTCAGTCCCACACACTCATGGGTTGGAAATATCCCATCACAGAGGCTGAACAAATTGAAGTAATGGTATAAAAACGCTTGGAAAGTGTTACCAGGAGCTAGAAGATAATGAATTGAGTCAAATTTGGTTTTTCCCCAATTCATTTTTTTTTATTGAAACCTACTGAGCAGTTTCATTTCTATCTATCAAAAAGAAGACATAAGAGGTCTGGAAGCCCCTGTGTCCACTGACAATAGATAATTCTGGATGTTATTACTCCACTTCTATGAGACCACTGCAAGGCAGTTTGGTAGGGAAAACCAAAGTGAACAACTGTACTGTCAGGTGCAGAGAGCTGGATAAATACTGACCCATGAGAGCAGGTTCAAGGTAAGACATCCTGAGCTGCCTCATGCTGGACTTACTCAGGAGCAGCCTGGGAACATCACAGGGAGCCTAGAAAACCTCATTTTGAGCAGAAGTCTCCTCTTTAGCAATGTCAGTCATTCATGGCCTTCCCAGAGCAAGCTGACTCTCAGCATTCTACAAGGAGGTTAAAAAAATAAATTAAAACCGCATCTTTATCACATCAGACTTGCCCAGGGCTCTCCCAGAGACCAAGCTTGGAGACTGTACAACAGCTCTGCCTCAAGCATGACCCCTGGCATAGCCAGAGGCTGTCCCTCAGATCTCCAGCAACCCGAGGCACCTTGAAAGAGATGCAGACAGACACTGGCAGACAGACTGTGTCCCAGCACAAGGTGCTGGGAGGCTGCAAGGGAGTCCTCTGCATGGGAGGAGGTTGGACACAGAGGATGCAAGTCTACAGCATTTCTTGCTTCTTCCTGTAATCGCTGTACCCACACATAGGTAATTCTAAAAACACCCATTAGCATTGTTTACAGAAGCATAAGTTTATGTTTGCTTTACAGAAACCATGTTTGTATTAGAGACCAAAGCCGGGAGGATTGGTTTTGGATGGTGCTTTATGTCTGCAACTGAGATGCATAGGACAGGGAGGAACTGGGTTTGTGAAAAATGCTTGGGTCAAGTGGGAAGCTGCTTCATTAGTGAGAGCCTGTGTTGTGCTTGAGATAATTCTCTGCTGCAGGAAACCCTATCAAAAAGGAAGTGCTCTAGGCACCTACTATATCCCTTCTGCCAAAGTACACTCACCACCTTCCCAAGTCTGCTCCAGCCTATCACACAGCACTAGGCACTTTTTTCCAGCTCTCATTGAATATGCATTTACATGGCTTGGGTTTATTTCACCTGATACATTCAGAAATTAGTCTACCAGTCAATAAAGAATCATGTCAGCTCTAACTCCAAATGCTATCAGCTAAACATGCGATAAACCAAAAATTTCCTTAATGCAGTTCATTCAGCAGCAGATGGTATTCAGTATAGAAAAGAAGCACAAAAATAATCACCCTGAGCCTGGCTGCATTGCTGGATAGAAATGCACAGAGAAATTGTGCATTTTGTCTACACAAAAGAAAACTAAATCATTTTCACATCCTGTAGCTCAAGATGTACTCCCCAAAGCTGTCACAGCACTGGCACAGGCTGAAGGACATGGGGAATTTTAACACTGGCTCTCCTCTGCCCGCTCTCAGAGAGGTCAACAGCACATGAAATAGTGTAGTGACAATGTGACACACAGTCATGCTGACATAACTAACACAAAGGAGATTCTGCATCTCATTCCACAGGGACAAACATCAAATATCTTTAAAATGCCCATCACCCCATCTAAGCCATCAGATACTCGCTGATAAACTCACTTCATAACAAAAAAAAAAAAATTAAAAACTGCCCAGATAAGGCCCAGGAATACTAAAATATTTCAACTAGGCAACACAGTCAAATCATCCTTTCTGAACTGCAAAACATATTTCAGAGTTTGCAAACTCAGGAAAGCCTCCTGTGTTAGCCAAAGAAATCACACATGATACAATGATGTCCCTGTTCCATCTTGAGTACAGGTTTTTATGAGTTTTTACTGACCACAGTAGATGACTACACCTTTCTGACAACTGTTTTCATTAGAACAGGAAACAGCATTTAATCCTTCTCCAAGAGTGCAATCTAGTGGTTACCTTCACTGATCAAAGAGCAAAATGTTAGCACTGATAGGTCTAAATTCACTACCTAAAAGGTATTATTATAAATGCCGTGTATGAGCTCACCTACTTGACTAGATTAAAATCTAATCTAGACATGTCTGCATTGAAATTAGCTTTTGCTTGAACAGTAAAACATATATCCAGATCTAAAGATGTCAAATGAAAGAAAATAATTTTTTTTTTTCCTTCAGGCATTTTTGTTCTAATGACTAATTGCTCTTAAAAGTAAATACTGAAGTTCATAATTAGCTTTCTTGATTACTCAGAATACTTCAACCTTGATCCTATTCATTTTCATGTTGCATTTAATAAGCAATAGGCAGGGGGCTAGGAAGAAAAAGCAATCTATGTTTTCTGCAGGAGAAAGGAGATGGAGATGAGAAAACCCCAGGAAAACACAAAATCACCAAGTGGAAAAATTTTCACAATGTAAAAATCTAGAGAACTCCACTGAGCTCATTAATTGTACCAATTAAGTCTAGTTGATAACAAGACATTGTTTTCAATGCTTAAATCTTTCTATGTTGACTTATCAAGTCAAAGGACAAAATATCGAAGCAGAGTCTAGAGAAAAGCTTTAACCTATTCCATTGATGATTTCACGGAGAGCATCTCCCAAGAATCAGTTACATTCACTTCAGGTCAAAATTTTACATTAAGAGCATGAGTCTTTTGCCAATCTTAATGTACAGAATACTTAAAATACCTTCACAGCCATAATTCAAGTCAAGTGTATGCTAACTTCTTTTTTCTTTTTTCCTGTGGCAACAGAGAATAATATCTTCTCATATGTTACCCAAACAGATCACTATAATTTGATATTCAATTTTATGAACAGTTTATCACCTGAAACAAAGAACTTTATTTTTAGAGCCAGCACCATTAAAATAGCCAGCCACCTGGTAGGAAAACCTCATGTTTGCTGCTTAGCTCCTAACTAAATTCCCTTCCAGTCTCCAGAAGGGCAACTTGGCAGCAGTGTCAATGTCTGTCCCCATCTTATATTCCCTGTGCTCTGAGGGGCCTGAGAGGCAAGTTTGCTGATATCAGTAACCCCTTGGATTCCTGTGGCAAGCCCTCAATTTTCAGGAATGCTGAAGTAATCACTCCCTTGGTACCTCTCTCATGATACATTGGTTTATTTTTTGGTTTTTGACTGTAGATCCACAGGCTTCAAATGAACACAATAAAACAACTGGTCATTTTTAACTCTCTTTTCTTTCCAATGAAGCTGGCCATCTCATGAAAGTCACCTTAAAATAGTGAGACCAAGTAATTATACCCACATGCATATATTTAATTGTCAATCATCAACCTGTTAGGCTGAAGAGACTCTTCTGTGGGAAGTAGACTGCAGCACAACAGGTGCAAGTGGGTGACATCATATACAGGAAGTTGCTCAGAATTTTTAGATGAGTTAGTATTTTCTGCAGCAGCTAATAAGCTAAAATTTAAACCACTGGGAAAAAGAAAATCCAGCTTCCTTGTCTGTTAGAGTCTAGTGCAACCTTGCCTTTGAGCAACAACAGCACAGCAATACAGTAATTCTGAGATCTGAGGACTCCGTGGTAGAATATGGAAAGAAATGTGCTGTGACACTTTATTTGCTGACTTCTTGGACCTCATCTATGCTTGGAAAGAAAAAAGTGGCATCTTCCAGTAAGCACTAACACTGTGAAACAGTTTTCATGTGTTCTGTTCTTTCTGTTTTTCTTTGGCAATAAGTTATATTTCACTATATCTCTGCAGAAATAATCTTGTAAGGGAGCAATAACTTCCCAGAAAGGCATAATAGATAGTAATGACCCCTTGGTTACTAGTAATGGAATCCGTTCAATAAGAATTTACATCACTATCATACACATCTCAGCAGAAAACACCACTTTTTACTCTAGGAGTGATATATAGATTTCGTTCACTTAATTTTGAGTGATACCCAAAACAATCTGTCTTTAAAACAAAGCTTAATAGGTGGTAGAATTGAAAACCTGAAATACGGAACAGTAAAGAGGAAGCTTTAGAGAGAGCTAGCAAGTATCCTCTCATTGCCAGTTTTCTGCACAAGCATGTTCAGAAAGCCATGCACATCCTTCATTTTAGACTTCATCACCCACTGCACACACCCTGGGGAAGGAGAGCAAATGAAGCATGGAAGAGAAAAGAAATCCATCAAACCCCTGAATGCTGGGAGAGCTGTTCTGCTGGAAGGAGTGACAAGTTAGGTAAGGAGACCCTGGGGCAAAAACCCTTGCTTGAATATTGTGGCTACTGGTGCATACAAATAAATATGAGAATCTACATATATATACATTTTACATAGCAAGATATTTTGTATAGGCATGTAATTGAAGCAAAGAATAGCCATCTTCTCATTCCTTTGCATTATAGGGTACGAGAACAATTAAAATACCTGTGATCCAAAACATATGAATTCCCCACTACTTTGTCTTGGGAATATTTGTTGGATCAACAGTGGCTGCATAGACACAAAGACCTCTTTTCCTAGATCTAGACTTTAAAATCTACTATAGCTATATTAATAGTATTAACTTCATGGGAAAGGCTTCTAATTGCTTCTGCAGAGAAAGGAGCTTAGACATCTCTTAATGCACAGCTACTCTCTAAGCTGACTTTCCAATACCTAGATTTATCTCTTGTATTTCAAACGTGGATGTTAAGGGACAACACTTCTCACTGGTCCTTTTCTAGATTACTTTGTTATTCTTGTTTCTGTCCCCCTAAGTAAGAAGGCATTTTAATTCTGTATTTTCCTAATTAGATGTTATGATAACTGGAATATTATGGATCGAGTTGAGAATATAGAGTGAAGTTTCACATCTCCCCAGTCTACCAATTTAATGACTAGTCAGAAAATAAGCATAAGCCTGCATGGCAACTGTGCAAACACTCCAAACCAAAAACAATTTCATACACGTAAATAAATGTAAAATTATCTTTCATAAATGCTGAATATTTGCTGTAGTCATTTTTCTACACTTACAACTCAGCCCAGGCAAAACAGGAGAACTCAGCATCTCTCCCTTATTCC
The DNA here is from genome assembly GCA_013397375.1 of Toxostoma redivivum. Classification (NCBI taxonomy): domain Eukaryota; kingdom Metazoa; phylum Chordata; class Aves; order Passeriformes; family Mimidae; genus Toxostoma; species Toxostoma redivivum. Next base: position 489,656 of record VXBI01011364.1, read on the forward strand.
CTTTCTGCTCAGTTAAAAAAGCTATTTTCTCTTCATCACTCTAGACTTACCTTTTCACTGCTGGTTTAGCCTTTGAAAAAAACACTTTGAGAGCAGGGAGACAAAGCACTTAACTGCTTGGAGTTGCAGTTCCTGGATACTGAGAGCAGTCATAGGGAGCCTCCTCCCAGTTCTCTCACATCTCCTTGGACCTCACTTGCAGAGGGCACAAGCACATATGAGCTCAAGAACCTGCTCCAACTACCAAGCACACAACTCACAGAAGACACCTCTCCTGCACAAGATATGAGGCAATAAAGAAAAGGAAGATCTCTTCCAGCTGGCATATATTGTTAATTAAAAACTAATAATGTACCCACATGTTGCTGGTAAAGACAGTAATCAAAACATTAAAGCCCTTAAAGAAACAATACTCCATTTCCATTGAAAACAACAGAAAATAAATTAAAAAAATAATCTCATTATAAATTGAAATCAAACTGATCTCCTGACTTTTTCCAGGCATCTCAAGCGGAAAAAAGATGACGTATTTCTTCCAAGACTGATCATTCTGTTTCGTTCCACCTGAGATTCATTGCAGGACTTAACAAGCCCAGGACTTAACAAGCACTGGACAATAAATGACAGAGCCATTCTACTTAGCCAGAACTTTTCTCCACAGATTGAATGGAAAAAATAGTACAACTGCACCTGCAGACAAAGAGAAAGAAGAAAATAACAAGTCTTTTCTTGTCCTCCTTTGGTCAGGGCACAGAAGCCCTCAAATGGTAAAATAAAAATTCCTCTATGCCCAAAAAGCAAGCCCCAGAGGCTTATTCTCACTTGAAGCAGGACTCAGTTGAAATTATTTACAAGGGGGGTTTTTTTTATTACCAGGTAGGGTTGCCTATTCAGCTGTGACCATTTTTAGCATACTTCAGGTGTGGGTTTTTTCCCACCCCCAAAGCTGAATTTAACACAATTTGCTGTAAAATAGAAAAGGAGACATTTTCTAGAAAACATGGACGTTTTTAGACCATCCAGAATGGGTATAACGTGTTCATTTCATTCACAAAAGATGGTTAACTAAACTGAAAGTAGAAATCTTTATTCTGCATAAAAGAATTGTTCAATATTGGACAATATTTCTCTTCTTAATTTTTGTAAGGACTTTTGAACAAGTGCCTTTTATAAAGGCATGAATTCTAAGATCAAAATAGGAATAAGTAAAAGGGAAAGGAATCAGATATTACAGCAAGTTGGGGGTTGAGGACTAGAATCTCATTACTCTAGCAATCTGGGTGCATTGAAAAAATTAATTAATTTTCTTTACACTTTTTGTGAGTTGAGGGTATGATAGTATCTCTGTTATACAGAAAGGAACTGAAGCACAGACACCTTCATCATGAGGATCTGGTTTGATCAATGCAGTACATGATGTTTCAGAGCATACAATATTACATGGCATTTGGTATGATTAAAGTCCAGCATTTCCACACCATTTCTCTAAAAAGAAATAACTACAACATGATCAGTCAGCTCTTTCAGATCAGTATGATCTTTCAGATCAGTATGTTCTCAGCATTCTCATTCTAGAGTATGAATTGTGAATTAGCAGTCATTAGTAGAGGGTTAAAGAAAAAGAACAACAACAACGATAATAATTTAAGAATCGCCTCATAGTTTCTGTAACCCCTGAGATGATTAGCACTTTTTAAGATAATCATTATAAGAACAGACAGAAATTTTTGCAGATAGCATTGACTACATGGGAATTCATGCTGAGTGGTCTATTTTCAGTGTCAGCTACCCTTAATTTCCTGAGACCCATATCTGATGTTAATGATACAACAGGAGCTAATTAGTGAATAGTCAAGAGTGTAGTAGAGAAATCCTACCTTTTTTCCCTACTTCTGAAGGTGAAACTCCTGGCCATTCCCTGCTAATTGCATTGCATGGATTACTTCAGTGCCAGTGTAAGGTGCATGAAAAAGATAACACTAAATTGGGAGATAAGCAGAAAGGATCTGACCTTCTTAGTGAAGGTCACTGATAGTGTAATTATTCTGATAAGCCAGGCATCATGATATCCTGTGCTATCAAGACACCCAGGCTATTCAGTTCAGCAAAGACACGTTGCATTTTCCAGTATAGTCCATACTTATGCTCTTTAAACTCAAAGGTTAAAGCTACCTGTTCTAAAGTGCTTGACCACAGGACAGTGAGCCAGGATAAAACTGCCAATGGAGAAAAGAAAGGTGTTAGAAAAGTTTCCTCCATGCAAGGCTGCCCTGGGTAACTGTCCTATTAGACAAGCAAAAGCAGGAGGATACAAGTTTCTTGGCTCTAGACAGGAACTTTTTGCACTGTAAGGTTGGGGCTGTGAGTGCTACAGCAGAGCAGCCTCAGCCTTTGGTGCAAAAGAGCCCAATGTTAGTGTACAAGGTCTGGGGAGCACCACCAAACTCCCCAGGACCTGCAGCATCCCAAAGGATGCACAGCAGCAGGACCAAACTTCAGGTGCTGTGCTGTTTCTTGGGACAGGGCCAAAGGGGGAGATATCTCACAGGCCACACTAAAAATTCTGGCTAAATCAATTGCTTTTCCTTCCATGGATCCTCACATTACTGTCCAACCAGCACTACTGCAAACTTCAGGCAAACAAAAAAAAAGAGGAAAAGGAGAAATCATTTACTCTCTCTCCCACTGACCTGTGTTTGTAGAATCAGATTAAATGAACCCATGTAGGCTGTACAGCAGAGTGCAAAGTTTGGAGGGAAATGCAGAAAGAAAGAAACCGCAGCCCTCATAATAATCACTGAATTTCAAAAATCCTTAATCATTATTTAAAAGGCAATCACTTATGTATGCACAATTGACAGGACAAAATGCAAGTTTCATTGAAATTCAGTCTGGCTGCACTTATTTGTTTTTTCATTCCTTACACTCTACAAATTAACTTCAACATATCCAGGAAGAGCAGTGTTATATCATGTGGGCTCCTGTGAAATCAAGGCAAGGATTTTCAGCGTGTAGAAAACACACCTGGCCTGTGATTGAGACACTTGAGCAACACAACACAAAATTGCTTGTATTTAACACATGAATAACCAGTGTGGACTGTTCTGTGTGACTGGCAGGAAATTCTGTACCTACCCCACTGGGACAGCTATTCCCCACTGATCAAAAGCAGGTGGGGATAGGCTGGCCAGCTCTTGGGAAGGCAGCACAAGAAAGGCTTCAGAAAGAATCAGCCCTCCAAGGGTGTGCAGAGCCTCCTGCCAGAGCTGGAAGCAGACCTGTGCCTGTCTGGAGAAACAAGGCTGCAAAGCAATAATCCTTTAGTGGAAAAACTAAATGAAGTTGATTCCACTGAACCACATCAGTGTTTCAAGTTCCTGAAGTTCTATCACAGCTGTCTTTTGAAGTCCTTTTTGTGCTGCAGCACTGGCTGATTACATATTTATTTGACAAAAGCAACGTCTTTATGGCCTCAGAGTGAAATACAGTGTTTCCCATTGCAGATATCAGAATTTTATGGTGGTCTGTGCCTTGTTCTGTGTATTGGCTGCTCAGTCATATATCATCTGCTCAGTAGCTTCTGGGCTGGGGAAAATGTTTGTACTGCCACACAATCTTCTGATCAGCGCATAATCTCTGCTTTTGTTTGTTTGTTCACAGGTCTAATTTAGCTGTAAGTAAAGCAACAGAGATTTAAATAATTAATCAGGAAAATAATTAAAATCATTACATTGTAGTGGTGTGATTTTTCCCTCTGTGCCTTTGCTTGTATTTCATTATGCTTCTGGCAAAGTCTATAATATAACACAAACACAGAAGTTCAAAAGAGATATAAAATATACAAATTGATGGACAGACACATACACTGGAGAATAACAGAGAATATGCCTTCCTGTTCCAGCATGGCTGCTAAATCATAATTTTCTTCTGTTACAGATATTCACACAGAATGTTTTTATTCTTTGTGCAACCACTGAGGCTGGTTTCAGAGTTGAGACTGAACAGCTCAGAGATAACACTGGAGCGGTATTTCTATCTTATTTCTGGATCTAGTTCATCATGAGTCCAAGGCAAGAAAAGTCCAACAAGCACTGTGAAACAATGTGATTTGGGAAAATAATCTCATTGACCATTTAATTGTCACTTAACTAGAGTCCCAAAGGATGAGATGGAATGGTTTTTTTCCTCAGGATATAGCCACTTTAATCCTTGGCTACAGTCTATCAGCTTTTCTTTTCAAGACTAAGATATTTGTTCTTTGACTCTGCAATAACATATTCTTTCATCTGACTCCACACAGGTACACTCTTTTCTTGATTTCAGGTCAGGGAAGGTGCTAACTACACTCTGCACAATAGAAGTCACTGAATTGCTCTGTAAGCTGTTAGGAAAATTAATGTATTCAAGTCTCTGCAAACCTCCTTCTTCCTTAATCCTCATTTCAGGGTTGGCAAATCTTCTTTGCCTTGGTGACTCTACCTCTCCCATGCAATATGTGTCTTTAATTACATTTTGCTATACATAATCCAAGTGTCATATATGTGACAACACAGAAAATGGTTTCGAAGCTGGGATGGCAGAGAGGCTGAAGGAAGGCTGTCAGGAATACAAAGAAATGCAGTGTGTTGTTTCCTGCATTTTGAAAGATTCGAGGGTCATAGGTAAAAAACAAAATAAAAAATCTGAAATGTTTCATGTTTCTCTAATTTCCCATTGTTACATTATCTCGAGACAGGAAAAAAAAAAGCAGCAGAAAGCCCTTCTAACTTAAAATTTCTTAAATTCTTTATGTTATATTCATGGTCTCTCTGGGTTTATACAAATCACTTTTCTCCTGCTTTGATTCTCAAACAGAAAGCTTTCCCTGAAAAAGAAACGCCTTTTCCTATGTGTTTGTATAGCATACTTCACAAGGTTCACAGAAGCTATGGAAAAAGAATCAGTTAAAAACTATTTCTTTAACAGGAAAAACACACTTTCATGCAGTAGTCATCCAGAGGACTAATTTGAATATATGAGAAAACAAAAGGCTTCTGAGGGCTGTAGTAGTAATCAAAGGAATTGCCTGGGTTGGATAGGGAATCAAAAGCAAGGACGCACAGTACATGGTGGAGCACTGCCCACGCAGGCCAAGGATGATGTTTGAAAGTTGCTTTTACAGCTGCTAGGATGATGACAGACTGCTGTCCCAGGTGAGATAATGTTTCTTGAGTATCACTGAGGAACAAGCAGATGCTGGATTTGCCTTGTCCTTCAGCTCATGTGGTATCTTCCTCCAATCAAGGCCAGGGTGCCTTGATTTTTTGAGCGTGTCTTGCTCTGCCTTGCCATAATTATGTAATTACAGTACGGAGTCATAAACATCATCTCCTTTTTAGGCATTGCAAGTTGGACAGACAGAAAAATCAAGATATTCCTAATAAGTGATCATTTTCAAAACTCTTACCCAAAATTCTTTAAAAAGCAAAACCATGTTACAAGTACTTTAGCAGTGCCAGGCGTTTTTAGAACTCCCTTGGGTCTTATATGCCATTAAAACATTTGATTGGAGATGCCTTAAATATGGTCCTCCTGTTATACTGTCTGTTGCTGTATTTCTGCCCTTGTTAATTAAGCAAGAAATTTCTTTTTTTTCCCCCCTGCCTTTAGTAAATTAGACTGCTTGCTTTAGTCTGCTCCATATGGTCATTAGTTGAGTTCTATTTCATATGCAGGATAAGAAGATGGGATTTATTGTAGACATCCCACAATTCCAGATGTGGTTGCATGGCCAGGGACTGAAAAAGTCAATTCCCTGCCCTGCCTCCTCTCCATTCCTGTGTCAGTTATTGCTTCTTAGTAAAGTAACACACAATGCCATCTGAGAGGGGCACAAAAGAATACACACCATAAATGCAAAATTAATAAGAATTCCGGCTTTCTCTGATTAAAAAAAAAAAAAAGACTGTAAGATTATTCTAAGCTATGGGGAAGCAAATACAGTGCAAGTGAACAATAGGCATGGATGGAAGGATTACAGATTCCTCAGTTCCAAACAAATTAGCTTCATTAAGCAAGTCCTTCTTCTCTCTTCATCTCTCCTTTTTTTCCTGCAATTATTTTACTCAACAATGAATACTGTGCTCAGTCTGCTACACGGTAATGAAAAAGAGCAGCTGCATGTCTGTTTCCACAGCAGTCAAAGAAAAAGGCAAATAATCTTTTTTGTTTTATTTTCCTTTTTCTTTTGCAACCATGCATTTCTGATACAAGTGGTGGTTTTTAGACATTTAGCCCAGTGGATGTCAAGAATGCTACAGTGATTAAATATTATCTTGTCACATCTGTTCAGAAGCAATACATAACTCTTAAAATACTTAGGTTGTTATAGCTTATTAGCCACCAATCTACACTGGCAAGATATGGTATCTTAGGTCAGATTAAGACCCATGCTGAGATAGAAAGTCAAGGAGCAATGTGGGAGTAGTTAATAGGTCTGAGACGAAGCCTTGTATTTTCAAATAAATCTCCCTTAAAAAAAAAAAAAAAGAAAGAATGAAACAGGAAACAAATTCACAGTGAGAGGATTAAACAAATAATGATCCTGTTACAATCAGGAGCAGCCATGTCATAGTTTATGGTACTCTCCAGAAAAATTAAAAGAGCAGGACAAATTTCTAATAAGCAACAACAGAGTGTGGGAGCTCTGGGTCAAAATCTTTCATATGGACAGTTTCTCCTAAACTATATATTTTCTCTAAATTTTTCTCTGCACAGATTTTCTCTGTATGGTTGAGGTCTAGTGACAAGACTATGAATCTGATTCTGATGGACGTAATGCGTTGAAGAGCATAACTAATTATAAAATTTAATTTGCCAGAAATGGGAGCTAGAATTGTATTTCCCATGCCAACTAATGTGCTAACAAGCTGTCTATGTATTCCAGGTTATCCTGCTGATCATGGTACTCCATAAATGATGAGCACAAGTATTGCAGAAACATCAACTCCACGGTGTTTTCAAATTTTGGGAGAGGGGTATTCCTTACTTTGTGCATGTTTCATATCAGCATCCTTGGACTGGTGGAGGCAAATGTGCAGTTGTTGCAGTGAATAGAAGTCCAGGTGTATTTGAGTGTCTTTGGTATATTTCTAGCCATCAGCATGGAAATATTTAGAAAAGACAGAGTATAGTTGGGAGATTGCTGCCATGTTTCCTATGTCTTCTTCCAGGTGTACAGGTTTACAGAGAAAAACTGGGTGACTCCTCATTCTCTACAATACACATACCAACAGATCAGGTAAATCTGTGTTTGCCAATACTTTCCTGGAAATGGGCTTCTGGCACGAGATGCCAGCTACAAATTCATGTACCATCCTTGCCTCAGTTTAGGCATCCAATCTTTGTATATTTATCATTAATCCCAAGCTTCAAGTTACCTTTTTATCTCATTTGTCAAAGCTCTTGCAATCTTCCCTCAGTTTAGGTTACAACCCAATGTTTGTGAAGGTGGAACCTGTGCCTGTCTGGATCTGGATGGAGGGATGGCATGGCCTGGAGCCAAGGACTGCAAGCTGTGGCTTCTTATTTAATTGTAGAGCATGTTTTGGATTTTCAGGGTCTTGTCATAGAAAAATATTAATTTGCAGAGAAAAAAACAGCAGAAAGTAAAGTGCTTTGAAATGGGTATATTCAAGAGTTAAAGGAACCAGAATTTACCTACTTGGATTTTAGCCAGTAATTTGACTGAGAGTAACTGTCTGAATAAACACAACACTAAGAAATCTTTGCCAGTAATGCATATTTAAATAGCAGAAGTTGATCCAGTGCACATATCCAGTTGATACAGCTGTATGATTGTGGGTTTTCCTTCCATTTCTGTTGTGGGGTTTTTTCTTAGTTGGCTCTTTTATGGTCTGTTCTTCCTCAGCTGGTGATTTTAGAGATTGGGAGGTTTTAACATGATGAGAGCTCCTGGGAAATAAGCAATCAAATTGCTTATGCTATTTCTTTTGGGAATACTTTTGTGTATTTCTTCTAATCCTGGTGTTTTGGCCACGTAAATAGAGATTACATGAAAGAATACAAAAGATGGTAAACTACAGAATCTCCTCCCTCTTGTAAGCACAGATGGCAGCACCTTGGCTGGAAATCTTTCAAATGCAGGCGATCAGGGGAGGGTAAAGGAGATTTCTTTTGAGTGATGTAGGCTGGGCTCCTTTTCCAGATTTCAGTCTGATCACTCAGGTTAACAGCAAAGAATTAGCAGCACTGAAGGGACCAATCTGCTGGCAGAAGCTTTGGCAGCTGCAGTTTGTGTTATGCAGCACCTGTCACTGGTACTCAGTTAAACATATTGGAGGGCAAAAATTCAAACATGCACTTACAAGAGAAGTGTGTGAAATTACAGGGTGCAGGAGGACAGAACCTTGTACCTGTTTGGTGGTGTGGTGGCAGTATTCAGGAAGAGCACAGTGGTGACTCCAGCAGCAGCAAAGCTCACAAGACCTTCCTGTCATGTTGAAACAAATGGCAGTTTTGCAATTTAACTTGAATGAGAAGCAGGTGCACAGAAGAAACTTGTGCAGCAGCATGGAATATGCCACCAAACCTGATGTGCCAAAAGTAGTGACAGGATACTGACAGGAATTTCTTCTTTCTCCTTCTAACATAAATGCACCCCTTCTGAAATCTCATCTTTGCAGTGCTTGATTTATAACATGAACTCATTTTCAGTAGAAATAATGAATTGAGTTCATATTTTATCAATAGTAGAAACAACTTGGTCCAGAAGCTAAAGTGCCCTGGACCTCTCCAAAGGGAAACAGGTGGAAGAGTGAGGGAGAACTGCAGATGAGGTGTGTCCAGGGCACACCTCCTCTTTTCTCCATACTTTCAGAGTCACCAAATAAAGGGAAAGAACCACCATACCACAGGTGGGTATCTAAAAACATACATGTGCCACTGCTTCACAGAGAGCTGCAAGGAAGACAAATTCCTGAAATGGGAGAAAAAACAAGAACAGAGCAGAAAATAACCAGCAGTGAACAAGAAAAGGTGGAGAAAGGCAATGAGCTATTACTAGCTAACATAGCTAAGGGTGGTAATAAATGCCTGTTTAATGGAGCAGGCATAAAAGAAGAACCAAGGAAAAGTAGGACTGAAAGCATCACTGAAAAATGAGGAGAATAAGCAAATTAACAAGAATTTTATAATGGTGGGGTTAATGACCTGTTGTCTTATATCAGCCACCCAAGAGAAGGAAATGATGAAGAGGTATGAGAGATTATGCATTAATCTCTGGGAACCTAGATAATAGGGAAGAAACAAGTTGACAAGTAATGGAATAAAATTGTGGAAACTTTAGGAAGACATTTTAGTTAAGTGATGGGAATAATAAAAGTGTGTTGAAATCTCCATAACTGTTCAAATCTGAGCTACAAAATTTTCAGTAAAGCTAAAAAAATTGCTGCCACAACAGGGCCCAATTCAAGGGCTGATGCAGATAACAGTGTCCATGAACACTCAGATTCTGTTTCCTTGCCTTCAGTGGACTTGGATTCACACCTGAACAGATCACGTGGGGTGCTCAGTCCTGTGAAGTGAAGCCACTCTGGACTTTGTCAAAAAAATCATTTCAATGGGCAGTAAAATTAAAAGTATGTAAGTTGCTGTCTTATCTGCCATGTGATTCTGAAGTTGCTTATAGTTAAACACGTGCTTTTCTCAGCCTGGACTGTATCACTTTGCAGTTTTTAGGACTGACCCCCTCTGAATTTGGTGTTTCCACCTTCCCAAGCTCTGTAGTTGGAACTTGGTGGTACTAATGCGCAGGAGCTGCTGCATTCTGCAACATACATTTCCCAAAAGGGAAGAATGAACTAGATCCATAAATATATCATTACAACAGAAGAATTAAAATGAGTGTTATTTGTTTTGAAGAGGATTATCCTCCCCTGTGTCTACAGCAGAAGCCATTAACTTCTGATCAAGGTAAAACACAGTAAAAGAAGTAGAAAGTGACTGGTAATAGTTTCTTCTGGTAATACTCTGCAAAACAGCTGCAGTTCCTGACACACATCATCAGTGAATTCCAAAACTGCAGTTTCAGTGGGCATAGGTTTGTACGGTGTAAAAAAGAAAATGTGTTGATGCCAGTTTTAGGGATTTTCACACAAAGTGATTTCTGCATTGAAATTAGAAATGCACAAATGAAAGTGGGAATGACAAGACTGCTTCCTAGCTTGATACTTACACATGGAGTTGATAGACAGATTTATGATTGCTAATTAGAAAGGGGACGATTCCTTAGCTAGGAAGACATTTCTATTCAAATTCATGTGTTTCCACATTAAAAGAGGATTAAAATATTATTAATTTTTTAATGTTCCAGTTAGCAATCATATTTGCTCATATCTCAATATTTCAATTTAAAAGATTTTTATGTACTGCCTGGAAAATTATTTGTATAAATGCTTTTTCTTTTCTAAATTTTATTAAAAATAAGGCAGCAAGACATTCTGCTGTTGGCAAGAGGCAAATCAAATCATCACCCTCACAGTCCTCCTAATCCAGTTATGTGTTTACAGAGAAGAAAGTGTATGTAGGTGCCATGTGTCCCCAGCAGGATTAGGCTGCTAGAACTGGAGGGTGGTTTGACTTTGGATTTTGGCTTTTCTTAAAGTGTGGGTTTTCCTGTAATGCAGGAGAGTATTTACGAAAACAGATTTCATCCTCCTAGAAGTCTCAGGTCAGTTTAATCTTAGCTTTATGTGAAATATGAACTTGCTGGGATCAGACAAGTGGATAAAAATTATATAGTTCTTTTTATTTGAGCCTTCTTTAAAAAAATTCTAATAATTTCATCCTGTATGTGTTAAAATGTTACAAAGCACAAACTCATTTCTTACCAAACTAAGAGAAGTGTGCTCATTTAAACCTGTAATATTTCAAAGGAATGACTGGTCTTTAAAAATCTGTTCATCTAAGGAGTTATCCCTTCCTTCCCAACATGCCTTCTATTTTTCAAACAGTCTCCTGATAAAATGATTGTACTGTTTCTCTGTTGAAATACTAACTCATTTCAACTGACCTGTCTTCTTTTTTGTCAGAAGTGCTGTCAAACACAATCTCAGAAATTACTTTTCTTACTAGAGGGGTAGAAAAAAAAGAGCTTTTACTGACATATGCTACCTGATCTGAAAGCAAAGTGTCACTAGACATTTTTTAAATAAAATTTAAAGAGGATTTATGTATTAGATTCTTCTCAGCACTGTTGTGGTTTAAACCCAGATGGCAACTGAGCACCTGACAGCCACTTGATCACTGTCCCACTATTGGGATGGGGGAAAAAAACTGTAAAAGTGAGAAAACTCATGGGTTGACATAAAGACAATTAAATAGGTAAAGCAAAAGCTGTGTGCACAGGCAAAGCAAAACAAGGCATTCAGTCACCACTTCCCATGGGCAGGCAGGTGTTCAGTCATCCCCTGGAAGGGCTCCATCACATCCAATGGTGACTTGGGAAGACAAAAGTCATCACTCCAAATACCCCCCCTTCCTCCTTCTTCCCCCAGCTTTATACACTGGGATGACACCATATGGGATGGAAAATCCCTTGGGTCAGTTGGGGTCTGTTGTCCTGGCTATGTCCCCTCCCAGCTCCTTGTGCACCCCAACCCCTCACTGATGGGGAGGTACAAGGAGCAGAAAAGGCCTTGACACCGTGTCAGCACCACTCAACAATAACTAAAACATCCCTGAATATGGTGCATTGAATGCACCCACTAAAACTTCCAATTATGTTTTGAAAAGTCCCTACATCCAGGCATTGCTTCTGTCCTGGTTCTAAAATATTTGAGTTCTCCTTCTTTGCAACATATTTCTGTAAAGAATAAAAAATTTAAAGCAGTATTCCTAACACATAGAAAAAGAAAGCTCCCTCTGCTATACATCTAATTTCCCATCTTCATCATGATAATACTTATGAAAAGAATTTTGGCAATCTTGGTTGGGCAGCTTACAATTTCAGAAGGATGCAGTGGAGTAGAGAATACAAAGGCATGACCTCTGAAGGGGGACGCTAATAAGACAGTGTGTGTAAAATGCTCACTAGAGACTGTATTGATCATGAAAGATCATCTTAATCATAGATGAAAGAATGCCAATACTAGTTAAATACAAAGAATGATTGGGGTTATGTGTCTCCTTATATTCATATATTGCATAGATGTATAAATCAAGAGCTCTGGAAATTTTGCATTAGTATGATGATAATTGCAGAGCAGTGGGATCAAGCATTTCCAAAAGTACCTACCATGAGAATTGCAGAATTGTGATATTGTGCTGCTTCTGTGTGCTTTTTATGCCTCTAGGGAAAGAGAAAAAGCAGGGCTGGGATAATAATGCAACAAAAAGAAACTAAACCATCAGCAAAATGAAGGTACAGGCCTAGATGAAGACACATGCTTGTGTATACAAGTCTTGTGTAAGAATGATAGGGAGTAATATATAATACAAGGTCTGTCCTGTTGCTGTCTTGCTACAAGTCTATGCCAGACTGGCCTAAGGATTAAAATATTATTTGGCAAAGGCTTAAAATAACTCAAAATCTGCCTTGGCCCTGCTCTTTTTAGTATCAGTATTGGAGGGCAGGCGGGTAGCAGAGGTGTGAGAAAGGGAAAAAGAACTTCTGCTCTAGATGGTGAACATATCAAGAGGAATAAAAGCATCAGAGGGCTTCTGACTATGCCATGAGATGGGTGCTGTTTTCTTAGAAGGGCAGGGTTGCAGTATCAGAAATATCAGTAGACAAGCTGTGTTTTGTCCTGAGTGTCTCCCCCCACCCTCCCCCTGCTGTGGGTTTAGTGTGTGTGTGGTGGGCTGCTTTCCCTCACATGCCCTCATTACCACATCTTCAGTTGCTGCTTCCATCTCTCACTTAGTACACTCGCTGTCACCAATAATATATTCCCTTTGATTCCCTTCCTCACTTTCTTCCCTCCATAGCCCTCCAGAAGACATCAGGAAATTTGCATTTCCCTCTCAACAGTGCGAGGCTGAGGAACAGGGAAGATAACACTTGTCTGTGATGCTGCTCCCCATTGCGTGTGTCAGGAGTTATTTGACACAGATGCAGGCGTGCCCTACATCACTCCTTTGGCAAAGCTCTGCTCCCCAGCCACAGCCAGACAGATTCCTCTTGTGATAAGAGCCATCCAGCTCACATTTTCAAAGCTCTCTCTGCACACCTCTAGCAAAATGGGAGATATTGGTGCTCCTATCCTCCACCCTTTTCCCATCCCCCAGCAGAGAAATTTACAACGAAATAGATTTTTTTTCAAATTAAGAATCCAGGCAAAAACTGCTGGGAATGTCAACATATCTCCATCACACATGTTATCGTATACTTTATGTCAAGAATAGTTTCAGCCACACCTATGTTATTCTATGTGAGATGCTTGTTAGGTGGAAAGCTACTCTTTGGTCTCTTTTGTGTCCCTTATTTTTTCAAGGGGAAACAGATGGGTTTGTTTCAACATTTAGTTTTAAAAAGCTGCATGGGTGATTGTTTTATCTTGATACATGATTTGCTTTAGAAGATTTTCCAGACTTCACTAATTGTATCCAAAACTCTCCTTGGTCTGCCAACATACAACTAAAGCAACCAGAGCATTTAGTCACTACAGAAGAATTGCAGGTGTGCCTAAAATTAGGCTTGTGCTTCATATTTTTTGCCTAAGCTGTTGACAGGGCACAGAGCACTTCTCAAGATTAAAGGCACAAATTCATTGTTCAGTCTCTAACAGCTGTTTCTTTTCAGATTGCTCAGTAAAATAACAAACTTAGCCACTCTGTTTCTGTGGCGTTTGCTGATGAATTTTTAAAATAGAAAGATTACTGGAACAATTTCATTGTAGTTCTCAAACTCACATTAATATAATGGATTTCTTGTTAGCAGAAAGGAGCAGTGAGTCACAACCAGTCTGACAATGGGGAAAACACATCAGCTTTATAACCAGGGGATTAAATCTGAGGTGTGATTGCCTTGGCTGTTAAAAAGGATTTTACTGTAGGTACCACTCAGATTAAAAACACAACCCTGTAAGAAAACTAAAGACAAAACCTGTGGTTAATACAACCTAGACTTGCATGCAGCTATCCAGTATTCTAAAAGTAAAAATCTAGTTCAAACGCTGTAGATGAATGCACTTGAGTTCAGTGCAAGTGAAAAATGGAATTACATCAACACACATAGATCCCTAAAGGACGACAAGAAGAGAACTTCTTTCTGATCACAAACAATTAGCAGCTGGCTGACATCCCACAGCAGGAAGACTGACATCCTTTCCTACATTTCGTTCTAATGAGTGTGGCTGTGGAAATAGCATTATTATTTATGTAGGCCCCAATCCAAGACAGCACTTAATCTTATCAGCAGGAATTTTAACCCCAGCATAAGGCTGAGGCAAAGAGGTTAGTAGGATTAAAGAGTGCTTAGTTGTTTGCAGCCATGGTTCAAGAAAGTGTTGGTGTGTGCAAAGAGCACTTCACCTCCCAGGTCCTGGAGACAGCCAGCCCAAGCTTTTTTGTTTATTCCCCCTGGGAAGGGTGAAGGAGTAGAGACAGCAGGTGACAAAGGGGGCAGCTTCCCTGGGACACGATGGGCTCTTGGGAACAGCTGGAGTAGAAACAGGTTAAATCAGCACTGCCCAGAGCAGCAGCACACAGCAACTACTACAGCAATGGCTCGATAATCACTTTCTATTCCTCTCCCTTTGCTTGCCCTGCCAAGTCCAGCTTGGCCACACTGACAACTTTCAATGCCTTAAGAAGTTGTACTTCATGCTACAGGGACTTTACAACTTTCTCATTGCTTGGAAGCCTTGCAGCAATGCAAAGAAATCACCAAGAAAAGATAATGAGGCATTTACACTTTGCATATGGAGAGTATATATTGATATTTAAAAGAAACCTGATGGGAAACAAATGAGAAATGCAAGTAAAGCTACCCACTACATAAATTCTCAATTGGTTTTGGGGGTGCCACCCCCCTTTTTTTTTATTATTTTTAAAAGCTTCATTTTCCCTTCTGTGTGTCAGTATTTCCCAAAGCATAGCATCTACCTGTAGCTTCACAAAGTCTCTCTGCTTTAATAACTGTGCTTTCCAGGCTATATTACAGGTCCCTTCTTTTCTTCCTTGAAATTGGAATCCTTCATAGCCACTGTTTTTTAATTTGCTACACAGCTGCCTTTGCTGAAACAATATTAAAAAGGATGTATCATTAACTCCTTATGTTTTAAAAATTTTATCCTGATATATTCTGTTTCTCTGTGTATTTTGTAACAGTAATATTATTCTTTTGCAAGACTTTTAAAGTCATTAATTTTGACCTTGGAAAATTTTTAGCCTTTTGTTTTAAATTTTTTTTTCCATTTTTTATGCAAAAAAGAAAAAGGTAGTGCAAATAGAGAGAAAGTCTTAAACAAATAATGTGTCTTATTACTTTAGCCTTTGATACAGCTTGGCTGTACTACTTGAAGGCTTTTATCTGCTTTATGAACATTCATGATTATTTTAGAACAGTGCTTTCTTGCAACCTCCCAGCTAAGCAGCTTTTCTAGGCTGTGTGAAGGCTTTGAGGCCACCTTGAAAAGTTTGCCAGGTTGTTCCAAAATGCCTTCACTGGTGATTCAACTTAATTTGTCCCATTATCTTGAAACAGGCCAGGTTCCCATAGTCCATCAGGACATGCTGCCTCTGGGAAGAGTGGTGGCAGAGAGTGGCAGAACAAACTTCAGTTTAGCTACACCATCACAGAAAGGCAAGTTAAATTACCTTCATGAAACCATCAATATTCCTATTCACCGATCCACCCTGAAATGGATTTCTACTGCCATCTTAGTTCCTTTTCCCATCAGGGAATCTATTCTGTATGTTGTCATATGTATATGTGTATGGCATATTTTAAAGCATTTGTATTGGGTTTTATTTCTCTCAAGCAAAAGAATAACAGTAAATAACCTGTGCAGTTATGTCTAGGTCAAAGCAATATCTCCTCATATAATTACAAGCCCATAAAAGCCTGAGGCACACATTCAGGTCCATAACACACCATTCACCACCACAATAACTAATTTAGAGCTTCTTGTTGGTTCTGCCTTTTTCTCCCCTTACAATACATACAATCTGTCTTTATTTTCCCTATTAGATGCCTATATGAAATCCATAGACCTCCTCTGGGCTGGTACCTTCTGCATTAGTGGCGCACAAGTAGAAAGTCACATTTATGGGATCCTAAGTACTCGGTGTGTATTACTTATGGCTGATGTGACCTTAAGGCAAGCCAGGTTTTAAGCTACACATACTGAAATATTAATTCTTGCAGAACCAATATTACTTAGGCCTTAAAGAAATGGTGTATCAAGCAGGTTAAATCTCCTCACTGATAAGAAAAATCAAATCAGCCAAGTTTGGTAGGTGAAGTGTTCACCCTTCCCCCCACTCACCACCCAGAGGTCCAATTCATAATCCTCAACTCTGAAATACAACATGTTATCTTATCTTTTTGCCCAAGACCTGAATGGCATGTGCTGTTCTGTGCTCTGCAAAGGCTGAATTGCCATTTTTAAGTCATCACCTTGAGAACAGCTGAAGGTGCACAGAAGCCTTGGCACACCTTCCCATATCCTTGCGGCATTTAAACAACAAATGTTCTTGACATAGAAAGAGGTGGAGTCACGTGCTGTGATTGCTTAAAAGATATAATAAGGTGTGCCAGTCATTTGGCATTTCTCACAACTCAGACCAACCCAAAGCTATTGTTTATTGCTTTCACACCCTATAATCCCTCCACCCTCCTTTTGCAGAGAGATCATAATTGTTTTAAAAACACCTTGTTCAAAACTCCTGTGTTAGAGGCAAGTTCAACTCAGGTAAAAATTTGATTTAGTCTTCTAAAAGCAGAATTTGGACTGGAATCAATAACACAACATTACAAACTGTTGCCTACCAAGCTTACTAATCAAGACACACTTTACCTGTTCTGTTCACAATACAGACCAAAGTCACCTGCACTTCTCATGCCAACAGTATCAGCCCAGCCTTGATATTTATTGCTGGTGATGTAAAAAAATATGAACACCCCAAAGCATTTTTTTTCTGTCTCAAACTCAATTTGCAACATTGGCTGCAAAGCTGACAAAAAACGAATCTTTTCTTCCCTATGGCAAATTGAGCTCCCACTGGATTTCTGGCATTTTCTTTCCTCTGTTTCAGAGAAGAATTGGGGTCTCCCATACGGATACTTTGTGTAGAGGTTTTCATCTCTGTCAGAGCCCCTTCACTTGAGTAAATTTTCCTTGATTTCCACTTGGGAATTCCATGGAGGAAGCCTTATCCCAAGCTGAATTATTTTCTCACAAGGTCTTCAAAGGGACACAAAGGGATCCCTTTAAGAGCCTGTGTTTGAAAATTTGCATGTACACTCTTCCAAGTGCCTGTCCTAGCTGATTTTGAAAGCCATTTATGGCTCAAGAGGTAGCAGAGCCTTGTGAGAGGAGATGTGTGGTGTCACCATAGGTGGCCATTGTGGTCCAGGGAGCAAGAGTTTAAGCCCAGCTAGAGATATGAGTTACTGCAGGCTGGAATGAAGTATCTGGGGTGATTTTGCAAGATTCTTCTGTTCCCTAAGTATTAGTCTGCAAAATACATCACAGGACTAAGAGTGTTTTCAGCCTTAATCTGAAAGTTACTGAATAAAATGTATGCAGTATTACCATACTTCAGATGCTCCCTTTTAATTTTTTTTCTTTTGCTAAGAGCATGCTTTACTGCTAATACACATATTGCTGATGCTATAGAAATAACTCAGTTCTCAGATTCCTAAAAAAATAAATTTTATATTGATCAAAGCACTGCAAATATTCTAAGAAGGGTTCATTTTAAATTATGCAGCACAGAATCAACTTGGAAATTTCAAAGTGCATCATGAGATGCTTTGAAAATGCTTCAATCAACTCTCACATAACTCAAAAAAATCCCTCTGTTCTGATTGTGCATAAACAAGCATGCCCTGTCCTTACTGATGCTGTGAGCACTACCAACAAGGTGCTAATGAGGATTTTTGTGTGAGTGTGAGAGCAGGGACATATCTCTTAACAAAGAATTTGACTAATCTGACAAGGTCACTTCTATATAAGCAGCCAAACATCTGTCAGCCTGTAATGACTTCTTCTGATCAATAGTGACATGGCCAGATTTGAAACTGGCAACCTGGAGGCAAAAGGCTTTGTACCCAGTTACTAATCTCCTGAGCTCTCTAGTCCCCTCTGAGGTGCTGCTTTCTAATGAATACATTCTACATTCAAAATGACAAATGGCTTCAATTAAACGGGGAAAACATTCCTGTCGTTGAATGGAAGACCCCACAGTATTACTCATTTATTCTCTTAGGCCACTGGAGTTAATATGTCAGTTCTGCAAATTAAAAGTTTCTGTGTGAATCATGAAGAAAGATGCCTGGGAGCTGCATTGCCACGAGACATGAGCCATTCCTCCTGTGCTCGCCAGGAGGTGGGAAGCACGGGCTGGAATCAAGAGAGATGCACCCCTGAGAATGTCACTGGTGTCCACAGAATTGAAGCCCTGCCTCTCCTAGGACTTTGTAGTTGTTAGAGATTCTGCTTTTAAAGTACAGCAAGGATTGCAGACACTACAACAGGGGGGAAGCTGGGTGATCTCAGTTATCACAAGAGGAAGAGCTCGCTGTTTCCCTCATTACTGTGGAGCTGGGTGGATGAGGTAGAAAGGCCAGCTTCTGCAAAACTGAACTTTAACAAGAATTATATGATTATTTTTCATGCCATTACCTGCAACACAAGCACTTTCTTTCAGCCCTGGCTGCTGGCAACAGAAGGAAGGCTAACATAGGGTTCTAAGTGCACAATGGCCTGCTTTGTGCACCCCACAGACCTTCTGACCACTCTGACGGTGCGCTTTTCAAAGTTAAGCCTTTAATTCCGATATTCGGAGTCTGATCCTGACGTTCCTTCTGAAGCCTGGGGTCAAGTGAAAGCTGTGCAGTTCATAATGTTCCACACAGACGTGCACACCAAGCAGTCCTGAGTCCACCTGAGCTGCAGAGCAGCAAATTCAGGAGGTGAAGCTGAGAGACTGTGCTAGAAGAAATCTGTAAAAAAACCTTGCCTTGATTTTAAGCAAAATATTTTAGAAGCGTGTAACTGTGGCAGGGCAATAAGAAATGAAGTGAAGTTTATTGGCTCACATAACTCGATTAAGCTTAAGCTTTGCTGCTTAAGCATTCTTGTGGGAGCTGAATGAGGACAGAGGCAGAGAAGACACAGCAGCCTTGAAGCTTTTTGGCCTGAGCTCTTCACTGCTGAGTCGTACAGAGGATTTGCATGCATTCTGCAGCCCCCAAATCCCCTGAGCTAGTCAGTCTGCCATCAGCTATCCCAGCATGTCTTGGAGCAGCTCCACCAATTCACATCCCGCTCTCGTCTCACAGCTGGATGCCTCAGGAGTGGCTTCACATGGCCTGTGCTGCCCTGAGCTCTGTTGTGCAAAGAGGTCCTCATCTTGCCTTCTGCTGCAGCTGCCCCTCTGGGATCTCTCTGTCAGGTCAATATTTGAAACTCTGATGGTTTGTTCCCTGTTGCCTCAACATTAAATTCCAGCAGAGGCAAACTGGGCATGAAATGTGACCATGTGAGGTCTTCTAAAATGTCTCACAACTGCTTCTACTGTCATGAAGGGACAAAGCAGAAGGCAACAGGAAATTAGATCAGGAGTTTTAAAGTGGTTAGAAGCTGCTCCAGAGGATTATATTGTCTGTAAAAAAGGACTCAGAGGCAGGAAATCCCACTACCGCTTTGGAACCTCTTCTATTCATGACACTGCTGTGAAATATGAACATTCCCTTCCTCTCCCCAAACTGTTTGAAGAGTTTTCTCTGACTTGGCTGAAAGGTCATCTGGGTGGTTGGGTCCAGGAATTCCAATCTGTCCTTTTTCAGGTTCAGGGGTTACCAACTCTACTTGTCTCAGCAATTTGAAAAGCCTTCAGATACTATTATCTTCATTTCAGACCAGTGAAGGTTTTTACTAATGAGTTCCAAGAAGAAAAATATTATTGTCTCATAAGGAAATACCAAAATTACAAAGATGATTCTTCTTGTCAACTGAATAGCTAAAAAAAAGCCCAACATAGCTGAACTGCTGCAGTTCTGGATCGTGTCTATGCTCATTTCTGTAAGACTCCAGAGTGTAAAAGTAACTGGCAGTTCAAATGAGAACTTGATGAACTGAAATCCTCTAGAGCTGATTACACAAAAAGTTCAGGAAAATTATCATCTACAGGCCTTGTTCATTAGTAGTGATGCCACTGTAAAAGAAATTGTGTAAGGGGGGCAGCACATGCAAGGTTGAATGCCTGCAATGATACAAAATTAGATGTTATTGCAGCATATCCTAACTACTTAGGCAGTACCATACAGTTTTCACAAATATGAAATTACCTACCTCCCCTTTCACAATAAAAGCCATTGCTGCCATATCATCAAATTGCAAAAGTGGTTAGTACAAAAAAAAGCAGTGAACTAATACTAAAAAACCACTTACCATAACCCTATCTTAAGTGCATCTTACTCTATGGCTTGAAACTGCAGCAAAGTCAAAGCCATAATGAACTTTTCCATTAATGATCTAAGATCCAACATAGCTGGGGGATATCTGGTCTGGCTTTTGGCTAAATTCTGAACACTTTTTCTGGCACACCATTAGTCTGATGTGCCTTATACCTACACAAATGTTCTGTTTTGTTCACACACACATTCTACCCTCTGCCATCATCTGAATCCAGGATATACAACCGACTAAACATCACTCTGCATTTACAGGAATCCATCTAAACAAGACTTTCACAGGTCTATTCAGCCATCCAGTGTATCACTCCATTTAAAGTCTATTACAGAAAGCATAGCAGCAGGCAGATAGAAAACTTGGCCTTAAATTTTTTTGGCTCTGATATTGAAGATCTGGAACTTGAAATCCATCTGAGCAAGATATCTGTGCGATAATTTATTTTAGCTTTGTAACAAATGTGAATTCTCTGGTGCTTCTCTCCTACTGTATGAAATGCTGAGGAGTCTGTTCAGATTTACAGTTCACTGATCTGTGCTTAAAGTATCTATTACAATAAGCAGCGGAATGAATGGAAAGGAAAATTGTCTATCTGCACTCTCAGAGAAGCGAAGTTTTCAAGAATAGCAATCACAAAAGTTATAAAACAGCTCCATTTTGCAAGTGTAGCTCTGAGAACATTTCCCCATTAGTTCCAGTAAATTGCAACATGGCTGGGTATATCTGTCAGTATATTAATGTCACTATTAAACACCTGAGAGAAACAGGGTGTCTGCAGAATAGGAGAGTGAGAGAAATGAACACCAGCAGTCAAAAAGCAATTCAGTGGTAAATGCCTGTGTTTTCACTGGGAAGCAGCTACACAGAGCAATCTGAACTGCAGTTCAGGGCTACTGGGAGCATTCAGAGGGCTTTAACCTGAAGAAGCACCAAATGTCACTACAGTTACTTACATAACAGTCCAAACTGCTTTGTAATAAGTCATTTAAAGGCTTAAGGTAGTTTAAGGATTTCCTTGATAGTTGCATTGATTTTGCCATGGCACTTGATTTACAGTTTGCTAATATTTTTTATATATACTTTTATAAAGAAGATTCAAAACTCTAAACAATAACCTAAATGCAAAAAGACCCCCACAAACCAAAAGCAAACAGATAAAACCCCACACAACTAATGTTAGAAATATCAAGACAAACTTTTGTATAAGCTTCAGTGTTGTAGTTTTTTCTACTTCATGTAACTAGTATGATTTGAAGCACTAAGAGGAAAAACTCACCTTGCTAGCTGGCTTGCCTATCTTCCTGAATACATTTTTTGAGTGGATCCAAAAGGCTAACACTTTGAAATCATACTTTATTCTTATAGGTTCTGCAGAAATATTATTATTAGTAGTATTGGTATTATCAAAAGAGGCATGAGGGACTCTCCTGACCCTTACATCCCATCAACACTAACCAGGCACTATCTGTAGGATCTCCATCAAGCCCAAATCTGTAACTCAGCTGCACCTTAGCACCCAGGGATGAGGATTATTGCTTATAACTGCTGATTCATTTGATTGTTATCACACTTGGGGGTGGCACTGCCTCCATTTATGTCTGTCAGCACTTAACAGACAATAAGAGTTAATTGTAATTGGCAACCCTTGCTAAACCTATGCCAAACCCAATTTGATTTCAGATTCCTGGCTGAAATACTAGCAGCATGTATAAACTGCACACGTTTCACTATACCTTACTCCTCAGCCAGGCTTTCTGCTTTTCTGGGCAGGATCAGCTGGAGGATCCTTAGTGCTCATGGGATGTGAGGACAGTAAGATGTAAGGTCTTATCCACCCTTTCTTTCTTTCCTTGTATGCTGTAAGGCTGTGCCTTAGCACCAGCCATAGCAGCTCATAGAGTGGCAACTTTTTAAGTGCTCTCCTTTATCACTGGCTCATGCTTTCTTGGCTCCTCCAAGCTACAGCAGAAACTTCAACCCAGTTTCCCAAGGATAAATGTCACCATTGTGAATTATCTCAACTAGCATTGAGGATTTTCAACACCCTACAAAAAAACCAACTCAGGGATCTGCAGTGCAGGATTTAAAGTGAATCTGCCCTGTGCAATGACTTAAGTGTTGAAATGTCTCAGGATGTTAGCTCAGACAGCCAACACAATATCATCACCCTGCTGAAAAGCGAGTTTAGCCACAATGGGAAAAGCAGGGAAGAGCAGGATAATACTCCAACTCTCATGCATCATGCTGAAGGGAAGCAGCCTGCAGGAGGCATGGACAACACCTGCTGTCAGCAGCCTGTGCTTGAGACACCCTGGAGTTAGAGGAGTACCTCTGCGATCACAAAATTAATGCTTCCCTTCTCTCTTCTGTTTGCTTACAAAATACCTTGGGAAAGACAAAGTGATGTAGCTGAAGTGGGAAATACTGCTGCTGAGGTAAGCGGGCACACCAGCTGTTTCAAACAAAGAGCTGGACCAAAAGGAAATGAAAAGTGGCAAGAACAAAACTTTTACAAACTGTTTGAACTTCAAAGTGCACAACAAACTACCGCAGGGGAGTCAGTAAATACTGCCTATGCAAATCTGCATTGTAGCTTAAGCATCAGTACCCCCACAGATTCACCATTTAAAGGTGACTGATTTTACTCAGGATTTCAAAATCTCAGTGGGAAAGCAATTGTTGTGAGTGGATTCCTGCCCAAAATAGCAACTGGGTAACAGTTGAACTGAAAGTCCATGCAGGTGGAAGCTGGATCACTGGAGGTATCTCTAAATGGCCTTGCAACTAGCTTCCAGGCTGAGGAGCACTACAGTCAATGTAAGATGCCAAATGACTAATTTTCCTAAAAAACAGAGCTACAGTATATACAGCCAGCAGGGAATGTGGAGGGGCCTCTTGTTTTATTTAATCATAAAGCAGCCTCTAATTTCTTGCTGCTTCTGGCCAGGTGTGTGCAACACATCACCTGGAGTTCTGGTAGCTACTGTTGGAATGTCTCATGCCCTCCAATGCCCAGCTCCTTGTGACCACTGCTGCCAGCCTGGGCAGACATCAAGTGCTGATTGCCCAATATCACGCCACTCCCCCTCTCTTTAGCCTCATTGAGAGTGTAAAAGAAGAAACTCCCATCCACAGCCTCCTCATTACAACCCACAGTGTGGTGCCCTTAAATAACACCTTTTTTGTGTAGGTCTAATTGGCCAATATATAGTGGCTGCCATCGGCTCCTCTGAGTGGTGCACAGTGCACTGGGCGTGCATGCATGTAATTTATCATGTCAAACTCATTTTCTTCTACATGGCATTGTTCCTGCCTTTCTTCTTGCAGAGAGTTATTATTCTGCATGAATTTCCTTTGTAATTAAGTGGCTTGGTTGCCATTCCCAGCTCTGGAAAAATGACAAAGGGAAAACATGAAAAGCTGCAGCCTCAAATTTGTTTGCATTCAGCAGGGTTGCCTGCCATTTGCAGAGACCAGCAGATGTCAGCCTAAATTGAAAAAATGGAAAAGAAATAACTGTATCATAATGTTAGCTTCTCCCATGCCAGATGGGAGCCTTACAGAACATGGCAGGAGCAGTTAGCCAGCAGTGGTTAAAATTCAGCGTTGGAACAAGTATGGTTACACTGCATGCACCAATAGTGTATTTTGATTATAGAACTTAATTGTATCATAGATCAATGATAGTTTAATTTATAAGGATTGATTTTGTTAATTCAAGCAGTTCAAGAGGCACTGTTAAAGCTTCAGTTCATTTAACTGCATCTGACTTCAGTTTTGCTCATGCTATCAGAAGATAAATGACTGTATATAAAGTAATAACCTCACCTCCCTGTTTGTATATTTATTTCAGCATCTGTCACTAACTGTGAGTTACATATAAATGTAAAGTGTTAGCTGGGTGGGATACAGCTCTGGGCTTTGGGTACTTAAATTCCAGTAACAAAAGTGGCAGATGATTATTTGCACATGCACACTTACTGATTCCTCTGATGACTTATTGTTGCTGTATCCCTGAATTTCATAATAGATAATTGTTGCACTCATACGAAATAGCAACAGGACAATTGTGAATGCTGTGTCAGAAGAAAAGAAGCATGGGAAAGCCTATTTGAGACATGAGTTATATAGATCACAACTCACTAGATGTGAAACATGAACCTGACGTCCAGGAAAAGTAAACATATTGTAAAGCTTCCAGCAGTCTCACAGGACTCTTTCTTGAAGATCCAGATCATAAAATCCGGGTTTACACATGAAAACCTTAACATTTACTCAAAACTGACATTTCCCACCAAATCACTCCACATACTTTTCTATTCCTGATTTTTCCGGCCAAAAGAACTGGGAGTTAGAAAATCAGGCAAATAAAATCTCCATGATAAAAACCCCAAGTTAATGATTTTTATGCAAGTGCAATGCATTTTCTAACCCCTGAGAATTCTCACCTGCATGTGAAAGCAATTTCCTGAAATTACTCAAATCACAGGTAGTAACTAGTTTGTCAGCTTTAAATCAACTATTGACAAAGAAAAGCATTCATACCTGCACCTTAATTTCACAATGACTTTTGCATCTTCCTCAGCTTTTTCAGCTTAATCTGATAAAATCAGACAATATTTACTCCACCCTTGTGCTGCCTATAACAAGCCAAATCCACAGAGGATGGACCTTGCTGCAACCCCTGCACTTTACAATGAATCTGAGAAGATTTTTGTCATCACAACCAGGCAATAAATAAACATATGTTTTGTTTGTTTTAATCCTTAATCCCATGCTTATCCTGTATTGCTTGCACTGGAGTGGAGGGAAAGAATAGAATCATAGAATATGTCAAATTGGAAAGAGCCCATGTATTGATCTTATGAAAAACAAGAAAAGGAGATGCAAATTTCTACAGAGACCCAATGAATCAGGAAGGCTTCTCACCATGTGAAAAGCATGAACTGCGCAGAGATACTCAAAAAGCAAATAAATTATCTTTCTGTCAACAAAGTGCCATATCACAAGAGACTGCAAAATGGAAAGCTTTTATAATATCTATTTTCATTCTACAGCATTGTTAAAAAAAAAAAAAAAAGAGAAACATAATCATATCTATCACTACTAATTTTGTGTGGTAATGTTAGGGGGAAATTCCTCTTCCCTTTGCTGCACTGTAATATCAGCCCTTCAAGCCAGCTTTGTTTCACCTGTTTAGAATTCCGTGGAACAGTGCCGACTCAGACCATCTGATGCTTTCTTGATGTTTTGGGAAGAACAGCACAAAAGGATTCATTATATTGTTGACAATCATAGCATCAATAAAAATACAAATTACAAAATTAAATTGAGAGAACAAAGAGAAAATTGCACACAGGAAAAGATTAGGCCACAAATTGCAAGTGGCAACAATAGTGACAACCAACAAAAAGGATAAAAACCAAAATGCAAAAAATGGTCCAAAACACATTTTGTGTCCATCCCTGTACCTGTCTATTCCTTCCATATCTTTAACCATTAAAGTCAACACACCATAGCCAAGTAATTGTGGCTCCAGAGGTCTCTCAACATTAACACACTAACAGCAGGTGCTTTCCCAGAGTATGTCAGTCACTGGCTCTTTCCCAGGCCAAACACTCCCAAACCTCCTGTGCAGGGACTTTCCCGTCCCTTTGGAGCAGGGTGCAGGACATGCTCTACCTAGATCTTCATGTTTCCTTTGCTGGTTTCAGGGTTTCTCACACAGATTTGCGTTTTACAGCAAAGGTGGAGAGAGATCAGACAACTCTATGCTCCAAAAGGGATGTCATCTCTTCCTTTCAAAACACCAAGAAAAAGTGTTTTTGCTTCCTGATGAAGAATCAGTCTGTCCCATATCCCCAGGCAGAGGGATGTTCTTTCCTTGAGAGTGGCAAATTGGAGGGGACAAAGCAGAGCAGGTGGGCTTATCCTCTTACCAAGTTTTCCCATATAAGTCAAGACACTTTTTCAGAACCACTGTCGTGGGGCCCAAGGTGTTTCATCTCTTTTCAAGCTTTACTCTAAAGAAAGCTCATCGTTTTTCCATTCTGAATCCTTCAAGACTTACTTCTATACTTACTTCTATTGCGAGCTATAATAACATATATTGGTGGGGAAGAAACCAAGCAGTAGCAATTTGTAATAGATTTCTGCAGAATAGCACAAATGCAAATAGATCCAGCTTAAAAGAATCAGTAGCGTATGAAAATACGCTCTGCTCATCGTAAAAATCTTTCTATTCTTCCCCATATGGCATTCGACATTAAACCATCAAAACTTATATAAATGCTTAGTTTTGGTCAAGGGGCCGTGCTCACTGCCTGCCTGAAGTGCAGCTTGAATCACACAGAAAAAAAATCAGCAGTAGGACAAAAATACATTCTCATTGTCTCTCCTGCTCTTTGTTTAATCTTGCTCACCAGATGGATTCATTCTGCCTTCCTTGAGAAGACCTGAATCTGTTCTGAAGCATATCTTGAGCAGAGCTTTAGCCCTCTGGAAATCACAGATCCCATCAATGTTAACTAATGAATCACTGCCTACAATCATTTTACCCTTGTATTTTCTTTTGTTCTTTATCCTGCTGTTTTTCTGTTTTTCTGTTTCAATATCTCTCTTCTCAAATACCAGAGTTCTTTTATTTCTTGCTGCTTTCCAGTTTTGCTCTTCAGCAGCATAGCAGCCTTCAGTTCGCAGTACATGGATTTTGGATTCAGTACATGGAGAAGAGATATCTCCTTTCCCTGTGAGGTTTTTCCCCTAATGCTGACTTCTCTCACTCCAGGAATATAATCCCTGTCATAGTTATCAGGACTCATCTCACACCTAGACTTTTCAGGGTTGCATATTCTCAACACAGTTCCTCCTTTTCTCCCTCTCCCACTTTAATTTTCTTGGGTGACATTCCCAGGATTGGATCCTGTTGTGCAGCCACTTGTTGGGAAGCAGAAAAGAGGAGCCTCTGGGGACTGGACTATGATATTTCTCTGCTCAGTGCTGTTATGGTTGTAGGCAGGTGGTGTGCAGCTCACTGCAGCACAAGCACAAATGTGTTGGACTGGTACAGCATTAAAATCCTTCAAGGGGCATAGATCCTGTAGGAGAGAGAAATTGGAAATCTGAAACAGAGCCACATGGCTACCAGCAGAACATAAGTGAACTCTTGACAGTGTAATTATACTCACCAGAGCACTCAAAAATAATTGCTATCCTTAAGAATCAAGCTGCTTGTTTTAATCTTAATGAGGAAAACTGTTTTAGAGGGTATTGATACAAAGGAAGGAGAGGCCAGACAAAGCAAGATGCTTTCCTTTTGTTTTCATCAGGTTTGTCTTTAAGACTTGAATTTTTACCCTTCTGTACATCTGCACAATACAATAATTATCAAATTAGTTGCTGTCAATACTCATTCTATATGGTCGGATGAAAGGATTGTGAGGACACATGAGCAATAAAGACATTTAATTTGGAGGATTTTAGATTAGGAGGAATATCTGGTAATTCATATAATACTGACAACATACAAGTAAATGAGAGCAACCTTCCAAAGCAAAATGTCATTATTTTCTGAAAGATTATAGCAGTTCAACAGTCTGGATAGTTCTGGGAGAAATCAGGTTCTCAGCTCCTAGGAGAATATGGGGAAGCTTTGTTACTTCAAACTGTGCCATTTTGATCTGCCAGCTGAAAGGAGAGTTAGTTTCATAATGAAACAGGGCATGAAACAGAGGGGATTTGTAAAAAGGGTTGCAAGAGATTATGTGAAAGCATTTTGTATCTACACACTTCAACAAATTCTCTTTGAATTCTGAAGTGTTTTGTTTCAAGTGTTTTGGGGACCCCAGAAGAACACATAATTTCAAGCTAAATATTTGAAATGCTGTGACAAATAGTCCCTCTCCAAGAAGAAAGTATTTGACATCAAAGTCATCCCAGGAGGAGAGAGGGTAAAACAGAATCAATCAATATATTTTACATTACTTTTCACCATCAAAATGCATAGTCATGTATGATGCCAAATAGGAGCTAGAGCCTCTGCAGTTACCAGGAAGTGTAGTTTTTATTGAAGTATATTTTTTATGCTGAGACACAGCACTTACTCATTTATTCTCAGCTGTGGGTGTTTGTGGTAATTTTTGCTTCCATGTGAAACCCTGCTCTCAAGTCAGGTGTCCCCAAGCCAGGCAGGAAAGCCTGAAATTTTCAGTTGCAACCATGTCACAGAAAGAGACACAACTGCCTGAGAAACAGGGAAGGGACATTTATTGAGGTGCAGCCTTGAAGGGAAGCTACCTCTAAAGGAGATTCTAACTTTTTAAGGCCCACCTGAATAATAGCTTTCTGGGAGCAACTGAAGTGGTATGTGCCCAGACCAGCCCCTAAAGAGTAGCATTGGAACCAGCCATGTTTTTTTAAAGTTCATAAGACAAGGCAGATCAGAGATCACACAACACACCTCCTTAAAGCCAAACACAGAGGTGTACTGAGGTGGGAGACAAAGATGCTGCTCCCAAGGCAATTTCTTTAACACTCCTGGATTACGGAAACAATCGGATTTGAATGCAAGTTCCCAAAGCAAGTACTTGATAGATAAAACAGTGAGTCATCAGCATAACAATGATGGTGGAAAATATATTACATGCTGCCTGCTCCAAAGAAATGTGAAAACTCAAAACAGCAGAGATGTAAAAGCTGAGCCCTTGTGAGTCCCCAGTGTGTCTGGAGTCAACTGGCAGGAAATAAAGACAAGTTAAAAGCATGAAACTGTATGAGATTCACTACAGAAAGATTGAAATGTTGCAGAAGTATTGACCACTTGAGAGGTGAATTGCTGTGATCAATCCTGTCAGGTTCGAGAGACAGGCCCAACATCATCAGCACTTGCAGAATGCTGTTCTCAGCACACACAAGCACATGGCTGCTGCTGAAACTGCAGAGGAGAGCCACCATGCTGAGGGAAGATCAAAAGTCAAACAAAAATTCCTCATTAAAGATGTTAGCTGGAAAGGGGTTGTCATTGGAAAATAATTGTGTAAAGAAAAGTAGTAAACCAGATGGTGATGAAAGACTGCTCCAAGAAAGTCCTTTTCCCACCAGACATCATTATTTTAGTCAGTAGTTGTGAAGCAAGATCTATCCGTTTTACAAAGACACCTTTATAAGTGGTTATAGACTTCAATTGATCCTGACATGAGTGACCCACTCTAACACTCTCAGTGGCTTTGACAAGGTACCAGCACTCACTAGTTTGGTGATACTCTCCAGAGATGGCAAACAGACTTAGCTGTTCTTAAAATGTGCTCTGGTTGCAGGCTGTGAGGCTCACAAGCACACCTTAGAATGGCCTGAGGGCCAAAAGGTACGGACACAGCAGGGGACTGGCAAAAAGGCTTGACTTGAGCAGGAGCCTGGCTCTTAACCTGTTTATGCTGTCAGGCACTACTTCTTATCTGCTAGTTCAACTTTTTATATGCCTGTGCTAAGTGTTAATTTACTTCTGTCAAACTGCTCCTTTCTAACTCCTTGCAATAGAGCACCTGCTGTGCACATGTTTCTCTATGTAGCTCTATTCCATCAGGCAGGAGGAGTGACATACATGCAGTTTGGTATTTATTCATTGCAATAACCACCCAAGTCTCAGACTTAAAAAAAAAAAATTGCCACACTAAAGCTGCTACTAGCACTGCTCTCTCTATGCAGGAGGAATTGCTCTCCTCCCTTCTGCAAGTTCAGTGCTGTTAGCAGAACTAGAGGGCTGCAAAACCAGCTCTGCATTTTTAGCTTCCCACAATTTACACTGAAAAACTTGTACTGAAAAAGATGTTGGACATATTTTGCTGAAGTATTTAAGTCTATCTTGGGATTTTCAAATGCAAAATGTAATCTCCTTATTTTCTTAAACAAATATTTTGTAGTTACTTGGCTTAAATTTAACTGACTGGTTCTCATTGAGATAAGGATTCAGTCCTTTACCACAGTAAGTTATTGCAAGAGTATTCAGAACTGCAGGCAGTTGACATCCAGGTAATTTGACATGAGATAGACACTTCAGTCAATGAGTTTATTTTTATCAGTGCTCATAAACCAAGGGGAGCTCTATACATAGACATCAAAGCACAAGGTGGGGTTAGGCTGGTTACATACCCATACCCAGTTTTGATCTAATATTTGGAGGTGGCACAATAAGAGCTGAGATGGCCCCAGGTGCCCCAGCTTAACCATGTTCTTCCCAGCAAGAAAGCCAGGACACTGTTCAGACCCACTCAGCCCCAGTTTTGCTGCTCCTGTTGATGGCTTTCCTGCCAAGTTTCAGAAGCTGCATGATTCTTCATTCTGTATCTCCCTTCTGCTTTCAGGTGGACTTCAAGGCCTTCCTTGTGTTTAAATGCTTCAACAAAATCTCCTTTTACAGATCTATATCTTGCCATACATTCTCTGTCTTCAGTAAACAGGAAGTTTCTCTGATCAGCACAGAAGAGAATTTTTCATCTCTCTCTGAGCAATGTTAAAAAATCTTATAAGACTATCCTATGCACTGAGAAACAAATTCATATACCAACCCTTGACTACCTGTTTCTGCAATGTTTTCAGCTATTCTCTGGTTTTAACTGTCCTCTTCTACCTTAGTATCTTTGAACCTGCTTCTAATCTTGTTTCAAAAGGTAGATCAAGGTCTGCCTGCTGGCTGCAATCTTCTGCTGGTCAGCATTTCTGGGTGACCAGCCGTGTACCTTCACCTGAAAGGATCTCTACGAATTTTTATAGCAGATGGATTGTTTTTCACTGCTGTTACATGGCCTTTAACAAACACATGTTTTCACAGTCACTGGAAAAATGACCTGAGGTAGTGCAACCTGCAAGCAGAGTGGTGAAACTGGCTACCAAATGAATGGAGAGATTGTAGTTGTACCTGTAAAAAATGAAAAGCATGGCATGGAGTGAAAAATGGGCCACTAGACAGCTTTTCACCCATGTGCACTTTTTTCTGTAACTGAGGTGTATATCACCTGGTTGAACGTAATTTCTCCTCACCAGCTTTTCCTATTCTTGCCTGAAAAAAAAAAGGATATACACACAAGCAGCAACAATGAAATACTGTGTTTGTGTAGAAATGGTTTGTAAGAATGCTCTATCCTTTTTTCCAAACAAGCTTTTTGGACTTTTGTGCTGTACTATAACAAAACTAAAATGGCAGTAATTGGGGTGCCCATAGGAGTTAGCAAACTGAAAATAATAGATGGAAAGAAAAATCTGTCCTTATATTATGGCTCAGAAGAAATGTGGAGCAAGTGTATTGCATGATAACCAATTTCCAAAGGCATTGCAGTCTGGTCGTTCACACAAACAGCAGGGAAACAGAAAGAAATGCAGGGTAGGAGACAGGGAAGGCAGAGAAAAGGCAGGGCTGTGGTTGAGTCCTAGCAAGTGCACATGGGTGTTGTGACAGCTGGGAGAACAATCCCTTTCAGTTGGGCATTTTAGCTGCTGACAAACACTCTCCCATCTCTTACTTTTAATTTCTTTTCTTTTTCATTCTTATTTAGTAAGGCAGAAGTATTGTTATTTATGCATTGTGTTTAACACTTGCAAATATGTCCTGTGCTATTTTCCTGATTTGTACCTTTCTCCCACAATTATTTAAGCATCTGACCTTCCTTTGGGGCCATAATGATCATATATACTAGTTAAGTCAAAGTCCAAACCTATACAAATAAGGTAAGCCCACAGACAAATTTGAAGGGTGGTCTTAGACCTGTATCTTCTCTGCTCTTGAAGCTAAGAGCTCTTCATAACTGTCATCATATTTCTGTTTAGTTCAAGCAAATAATATCACATATAAAGGAATGGCCTTTAGCAATTTTTGCCCATAATGGGCTGTATTT
Source organism: Toxostoma redivivum (assembly GCA_013397375.1). Taxonomy (NCBI): domain Eukaryota; kingdom Metazoa; phylum Chordata; class Aves; order Passeriformes; family Mimidae; genus Toxostoma; species Toxostoma redivivum. The sequence goes on from VXBI01011364.1 coordinate 522,183, forward strand.
AATGCACATTTGGCCTCTCCTCCCAGGATGAGAGGACATGGCCTCTAGCCTTGACAGGGGAGGTTCAAGTGGAACATCAGATAGAATTTCTTCATGGAACATTAGAATGGACTACCCAGGGAGGTAGTGGGGTCACCATCCCTGGAAGTGTTCATGAAATGACTGGACATGGCACTCAGTGCCATGGTCTGGTTGACAAGGTGGTCATCAAAGGCTGGACACAATGATCTCAAGAACCCCAACTACAACAGACCTCAAAGGTCTTTTCCAACCTGAATGATTCATTCATTCATTGCTGATGGTATTCCAGTTTCCTTTGCTACATTTTAACTCTCAGTCTCTCTCCTTTTTTTGTAAGCATAGTTCCTGTTTCTCCAGAATTAAATGTTTTATGATAGTGTACACCTATTAAGAAGCTGTAATAATGCCAGGTGTTGGGGCCAAGGTAACAGCGACCAACTTAGACCCTGAAAGTTATTGATGAAACCTATACTTGAAGTCTACTATGTTCTTCTAGAACGTGTCTAAATGCTGAGCCTGAAAATTGTCTCTTGCTTGAGTAAGCTGGCAATGGACCTTTCTTTGAAAGGAATTAATAGTACACAATTTTCTCATGTACATTTTTTCCCTTCAGTAAGTAGCAATAAGTAGCCTAGCAATGGATGGCTGAACCTTTTTTTTCCCTTTGAAGGCAATTTGCAGAGAATTCAGAGACATCAGATAGGGCTGAAGATAATTCTTTATCTAAACGAGTCCATCATTTCAGGATTTTGTTTTAGTTGCCTCCATTCTTGACTTTGCCATTCATCATGCTAAATCTGTGTGGATGGGATATAAACTGGTTTCCAATGGCTCAAAAAGCATTTAGAAAGCTTAGAGTATTTATAAAGGACTTCTGGATGCTTCAGATCATTCTTATGGCATCCCCCAGTTAATGCAGACATGAATAGCAAGCTTTCTGGAAGTACTTGCTCACTGTTTGTAAACAGCCATGGTCTGTTTTGTTTGCAACTTGCTTTTTTCTAAGTTAAGAGTTTTCAGCAGCAGCCACGGCAATCAGTGTTTTCAGAAACACTTGGGTTTGTTTACATGTAACATGTGAGTGCAGAAGACTGTTCTCAGCTCGCAGCCACCACAGACTTCTGAGGGTGGGAAGCAGGGCAAGGAAGTTCATTACAAGCCAGTGTGCTGGTTGTAACATATCTACAGCAACTTCAGCTAGGAAGCAGCTTGCTGATAAAGCTTTCTTCTTACCATGCACTCTTGACTGGAGTCCCATCTGAACAGAGTGTTTTATTTTATCTCACCCTTGAGAACTCTCCTGCCATTGGGGCCATCATACAAAGGGGGAAGAATGGCAGCCTTGCAAAGGGGAAATTACTGCAATTGAACTACTGTATGTTTTAAAAACAAAGTCGTGATAAATATTTGTACTTCTCATAAAACTGCTGAAAGTATGATCACACCAGAATGCTTTAGTAATTACAAAAACTTCTTCCACAACAATTTAAGGTTTCTGTCTTCTGCTGTTGATAATGCTCTAGCATGGGAACATGAGTATTTGGCTCAGGCTTTCCAGTAGTCAGCTAAGGATAGGAAGAAGAATGGATTGATAAAATTAAAACAGAATGAAAAAAACTAGACTTTGTTAGTTGTGTGATACATCTGATGGCCTGAAGGGGTTAATGAAAGGCAGCTGTTTCTGCAGCCAGGTAGCAGCCAGCACTGACAGATGTGCAAAGCCGTGGTGTACACTTTTGTTCTTTGGAAATGTCCAAATTGTGTGTTGTCTTATTTTGTTTGGCACTCTCCTGCTCATGTGCCCAATTGAGCTGCTAGGGAGATTGCAATTGAGATTGCTAGGGAGATTGCAAGTTTTGCAATTGCCTCGATGCACTTATTATCCCACTGTCAAAGGTACTTAATCACCAAGTACCCACTGGTTTTGGTGGGATTTAGCTGCGGTGTTGCTCCTAATAGCTACTTTCAGTCACTGCCGGAATTCAGAAATAATGGTTTCTTTCCTGCTTGTTGCCAATATTGATGCTATTACTATAGAGAAAAGAAAAATAATTGAACAAAAACATCCCAGATATAAGGACAGAGAGCAATACCCACAAGACAGACCCAGGCAGGCCTGGATTAGCAGGGGAGCTTGGCAGAAGCTGTTGTGGCTGTGCAGCTAGAAATGGTGTGTGAGGAAAACCAGCCACTGGTCTTAGTGTGAATTCCAAGTGTATGAGAGGCTGGGTTCAGCTATAACTTGCTGGTATAGGTGAGGAAATGATAATACAAACTCTGGAGCAAATTGTGTGGGTTTGTCAGAGCCAGACCAGACAAAATGTTGCCATGGTTATTGAGTCACCCAAATAAAGAAAACACCATTCACTCTGAAGTACAAAGGCTCAGGATGGCTTTGTGGTCCCTCACAAGGGCTGTGGACAGAGATGAGCGTTCAGATTTGCTGCCTGCTATCATTAGGGAATGCAAATCAGAGCATGAAGATGAAAGCAGAGGAGTGACAAAGTGCCTCAGGAACCACCTATCCTGGTTGATGCCTAAAATGTCCTCCTGGGATTTCAGGCTGATTGTTTCCTATTCTGCATAATGGGTAGGCTGACTGATTTTATTGATCCTCACTTATTTTTCAGTGGTTTGAATTGTGAGCCCAACCAGCTCAGGTACAGTCACAAGCCCATAAATAAGCTTCAGTGACTGATACAAAACTATCTTCACAGTGAACAATCTGCATTTTAAAGATAAAGTCAACTATAATTAGGTTGAAGACATCTGAAGAAAGATTTGAATGGATGGTTAAACAGTATAAAAAGGGGAGCACATTTATTATCCTTTTAAAGTATTATTTTTTCCCATATTTTAAACAGTAAAATGAGAGTTAGTTTCAGTACTATTAGGGAAATTAGTCTTCTAAGTGTTACTCATACATATGTGGTGTTAATCCGAATTCTTACTTTACCCCAGTGAATCTGTTTTTTTGTGAGAGAAGGAAAAAGGAGAAAAGAGGAAAGAAAACCAGTACAATGATTCAGAAATTATCTGATTGCTAGGGGGAAATAGTGCCTGTGAAGATGAAGACCCAGCTTGAAGGATTTAGAGGGCAGGGCAGCAAGGGCAAAGAAAGTCACATTAAACAGAGAGGTAGCCTCTGGTGGGTCATTTGAATTTCATCTTCAGAGTAATTTTCATGCCATTTAGCCATAACCACAGCAGGAATAAAGAGGACTAAATACATTAAAATGACTAAATCATAAAGAGAGGGATTGTGGCTTGTGTTCATTATGTTTGATAACATTCAATTGTACAGTAGGCTGAGTTACTGCCATATCAGATACTTTGAGTGTTTACAGAAAAAATGTGGTATGCAACAGGAGAAAGGTCTGTAGCACACTCATTCATATGGTACACTGAGAACCCATTAATTACAGAGGAGAAAGGATTTCTGGACTCAGAAAAACCTCAAAAAAATAGATTGACATAGATCATAGTTAGATTTTTTTTTAAAGGGAGTGAGACAAACACAGAGACACAGAAAAACCAGGTCAAATATCATTAACAAAGGCAATAACCAGAAACAAACCTGGCCAGTCACACTAGGGAATAGGATATCAAGAAACTGGAGCAGCATGGGACTTTGTAAAGAATAAGAATAAAAACCTGAGGGTTTGTTTTTTCAGGTAGTCAGGTATCAATTAAAAATATTTCTTTATTGGATTGGTGGTTGAAAAATCACATACAGACTGAAGTTAATTTCATCTTGCCTCAGTAACTAGTGACTATAATGCAGAAACAAACATAATAATAGAATTACAGAACGCACACTAAGAAAATACTTTGGTTATATCATTTAATCTTGTGTACTTTATAGGTCAAATGCTAAAATGTGCGTGAAGCCAATATAACAGTGCTTGCTTAAAACATATCACCCATGGAAAATCCAGCTGTGGTTTAAATATTTCAAGCAGCAGAGAGAATCCACCAAATTCATTAAGGTGTTTATCCTATGACTAATTAAACTCCTAAAAATACCTTATTTCTAATCTGAATGTATTCCTCTTGGTTTTTTTGCTGCCAGATTCAATACTGATTACATAAAAAAAATCATGAATCAATTAAATACCGCCATATCAAAGTATGCAGTGGATAATAGTAGGCAAAATGAGAAAGAAATATGTATTTTTTCCAAACAGAATATATACATATGATTATCAATTGATGCAATAAGCTAAGTAGTAATCCAGCATCTGAGTCATCAAAATCTATCCATCCCATTTTATTTGCCGTCAGGGTGTAAAGAAATTATCAAAATGAGTTTTCTCTTGAGAAGTGATTCTCAGCAACCTTGTGTAAGTATGTCTATGCAATGTAACAGCAGAATAGAATTAGATTTGTGCTTCCCAGTCATATCAATATGAGGAAGATGCTTTGTTTTCTCCATCTCCAACCTGTGGACTCCTGGGGGTTGTGCACATGGCTACAACCAAAGAACATCTTGGAGGATCAGCACTAGACAAGCCATTACATGGGGAAGCTTAGTGCTGTTAAAGAAGCTAAGTATTTAAATGCAAAGCTAAATTCACCTGCAAGTTGCTTCCTTTGACTAACAGCTCACATTTAGGACTGACTTAGGTACGATACAACAAGTAACCACTAAATGTAGTTACTGGTGGATACTTGGCTGCTATAGAGCCAGTTGCCAGTCTGAGCCAGACTTCCTGACCATAGTTTAACTCTAATAAAGCATTTCCAGTAATTACTCTGTCGGTGTACTTGTTGTTATTAATATTTTCAGCCTGAAAAGTGAGTTTGTCTATTCCATCAATGACCAGGTAGCCAGAGGCACGTGGACTAAATGATTCAATGGTATATTCAAAAACATAGACCCCCAGGTATGGAACATGGAACTTCCCAGTTGCTGGGGCAAATGAGGCGCCGTAGTTGACATCCAGATTGTTAAATCTGATGGGTCCTGGAGTCGTCATTCCATATGTATGAGAAGCAAAAAAAGCCACCATAGGTGCATATCTGTATGATCCTTTTGAAAAATCTGTAAAGGAATAAAGAACAATTTCAAGTGATGTTACATTGTAAAGAGGCAACTTAGACCAGCCAGAAGACCAAAAGCAGATTTTCTGATGTCACATCATCCTGTGGATGACAGACCTTGAGCAACTGAAACATAGTATTCTTGCATAAACACATATTTTTATATTGTATAGAAAGTAATTTTCTTCACAATTAGTCTAGGTGCATCCACCTGAGAAAAATTTAGCAACAGTGAGGGAACTTTATGTCTGTCTCCACTATGTTATCATTAAGGGAGTTTTCTTTCCACCCTACACCCCTTCCTAGTTTTCCCACTCCAGGATCTCTTGCATTGTTCATGTGAGTGAGCTGAAGCCAAGAATTTTGGCATAAATCTTAGACAAACAGTGAGGAGGTTTAGGACTCATGATGTTAAATGAGGGGATAAAAGTATATGGGTTTCTCTTCAAGCTGAGCCTGTACATTATCATTCCCTGCTTCTATACAAATGATTTAGTTCACTATTTACATTCTGCCATGAGTGAAAATCAGCCAAATGACTGCTGAAAGATGCATAAAATTCACATTCCACGTGGCCTGGGTGTAAATTATTTATTGTATTTATTATGCTGAATAAGCATAATTTTCACCTTTTTTTTTTTNGCTGCATCCTTTATTGATGAAAGCCAGAGGCAGGTGTAAAATGACTCCTTGAGGACACAGTCCCACACATCCTGGTAGCTACTGATATTTGTAGAACATTTATGGCTGCATTGAGGCTAGTATTTCCCAGTGATGTGATTTTACCTCCCCCTTCAAAATCCATGATGTCATGTTCGAATACATCTACTGCACATCCTCCCACTCTGCACATTTCAGCAGGGAGCTTTCTAGCTATTATGGCAGGTCCCAAACCAATTCAATCCCATCATCTGGTCATATTAAAAAAAAGAGATCATGAGCCACCCGTGGGGATTGATGTCTTCAGCACCAAAACACAGGACTCTGCTGCTTGGTTGTCACTCATTAAAGTGAAATGTGCAACCTCTGACCAGCAAATGCTCTGTAATTAGGCCCTGGGGCAGAGGCCTGGACTGATCCTGTACTGCTGAATTCTGTACTTGCCAACACTCAGGGAATTGTCGTTCACCAGCTTCAGGCTACAGTTGACTCCTCCAAAGGGGTGGCGACAGGCACAGACAAACCCTAGTCTGTCATTGACACAAGTTCCTCCATTCTGGCACGGGGAGCTGGCACACGCTGAAAACTGCCCTGAGAAAGAGACAGGAAAACCAACAGCCTCAGCTGTAATGTCATGACAGTGACACTTCCTAAATATGCAGTCTTTTTGATAAGGCTCTTCGTCAATTCAGAATTTCTGCTCAAGTTCTTTGTGAACTTCAGATCCTGTCCAGCCTCCCTCTTTACCTGAACACAGAATACCCTCAGCTATCCTCCCAGATATTCAAGATTACCTGTAAGTTCTGAGTTCTGCTGGTCTCAGAGGGTCAGGCACATGCAGTAAGAAAGAACATCCTCCAAAGAAGTTAGATCAGGCTGCTCTTTCTGGACTGAGTTATCTCATCCTCGGGTGTACCAGAAGAGATTTTGTACTGCTGGTGTACAGCTTGGACTGTTTTGTCTATGACATTTTTCACCCAGGCACATAACAAACACTGCAGGAGAGTCAGGCTCCTGGTGATGAAAGGTCCTAAATGCTATCCCAGCCACTCCAAGTACTTGTCCATAAATAAGCCCCTAATTCCAGGATATCTATCCAGGTTGTTGTAGAAGTTTTGGATTGCAAGCAAGAAAAATTATACCAAACAGGTGGCTTTGTAGAGCACCCTCACTGAGGATGTCTTTGCCTCTGCTCCCAATTAGGTATGAGCTGGCCAAATTACACTCAGCCAATACAGATAAATATGTCAGGCCAGTGCTGCTGAACACTGAGACAGTAATTGCTGAGTGCAATTGAATAATGTATTGTCATAGCAGTTTTTTGGGGGGAGAAAATTCAGGTCACATTAAAAATTGCTATAAAAAATTCTAAACACAAAGCATTCCCAAATGACATATTTTTGCTTTCTCTTGGTTGGTCGAATAAAAGTCAAATATTTTAGAAAACAAACCTTTTCTTTGCCAGGAATTACCAGCAGAACTCTGGAAAGAGAGCTCCACACAGTCCTGTTATGGTAAATCTAGGTTGGTAGGTCAGAACTGAAAAAGTCTTGCACAAAAGCATCTAGTTATTGCCAGGAAAAGGCTGACCTGGATTTCACACACATATTTCAGCAATTCCAGTGTTATCTTCATTTTCCCAACCAGATATTTCAGAGGCTGCTGCATTAAGGCAAACTGTTTCTGTGTGATATTTTAGTTCACCGAGCAGAATGCTGAGGCACATTGTACAGTGACACTTGAATTTGCTCTGATACAGCATATGGATTTATAAACACAGCAGTCATTCTTTTCACACAAAATAATGTCTATTCTGTAATGCCTGAAATAAAGCAATTTAGGACTGTCACGACTGGGGTCACAGCACAGGCAACTGGACATGAGAAAATAATGGTTTTCTTCTCAGATAATTGTTTGCTACATCCTTCATTGAAGTTATTTTTCACTCACATTTACCAAGCACCCACAACATTTCGCTGATATTTACCAAGCATTCATATATTTATCAAGTGTCAAAGGAAAGCAGGAAAGGAAGGAAAACAGCTGATTGTGCTGAGTGTATCATACTCCCAAAATACAAAAGCTTCCTGTAAGAACACAGCAATCTCTCTGCTGATTGGCCTCTAATTAACATAAACAAGAAGTAAACCCAAGGAACAGGAAAAAGATCACTAAAAGGAAATGATAATGAGATTGAAACTAGCATTTTGGAAGTCTGCTGGGGAGTGATTTTACCCAAACTTAACCTTGGAGTTAATTCAAATTCAGACATAGCTTTATCTACATTAAATTAACCCTCCCAGTGAAGCACTGCTTAACAGCAACAGGGAAGCTCCTCCATTTGCTAGAATAGGAGAAGTTGTGTGGGGGGTTGAGTTGAATTCAGATTTTCAGAGCAAGAGAAAAATACTATAGATCTCCACTGTGCCAATAATCTCTATGTAACTATACTACAATAGCATCTTTCTGCCGTTATTTCTGGCTGAGGCTGCTCCTCTGCACAGTATTTTCTCTTTTCTTGCCAAAGGGTGTCCTGAGACACTATGTCTGAGTTATCTCCTTGGGGTAAAGATGTCAGGAGGTTCAGATTAGGAAAGGTCTCCTACTAAAGGAAGTATTTTATTGCTAATTAATGTTTCACAACTTAGTAGTATAGATGAATAAAAGAGAGAGAGACTATAAATTAAAGGCTTAAATTGTCACTATTACCAGCAAAGAATAAAATGCAGCTGCTAATTGCACTTGGTACAGCAGTAATGAGAAGAACCAGTTAATGCTCAGTTTTTCTACTCTTTGAGAGAGCAGACAGCCAGAAGCTTTTTTGGGAAATAGACTGTCAATGCTGTGCAAACAAATCTCAAACAAATAATGAAGCTCTGTCAGTATCTACTGGGGTGTCGTTAGAAGCAAAACAAATATTCAGCAATTTAACGGTCTCCTTATGGAAAGCATTGACTCCAGTATTTGAGTTTGGAAATTCTGACCAGAAGGTAACCTAAAAACATATTCTCAGTATTCAGTTATCAGTACCTGCTTCATAGGAAGCTCTAGGAGCCTGGAAGAACCTGGGAATCTATTAAGCCACCCTGCTGGCACAGGGTCAAGCTGATTGCCAGCTTATAGTTATTAATCACCTGTCTCAGCATCCTCAGGCTGACAGTGGGCAAAAAGCAAGGAGGAGAGAGCTCCAGTTTTGGGTGGGGCAGAGTGTCAGGGCTGATCTGAGCTACTTGGACTCTAGCAACTCTGTTTCTCTGTTAAGCAGAGAAATTATATATTATAATTGCAGTGTGATGATTTTAGGCTCACCAAATTAAAAACAACACAACAGATTCATCAACCCATTAGTCTAAAGAGTAAATATGCAAATTTGAAGTGTATGTCACCAAGCTGAACTGGAATAACTATCTCATTAGTGCAATTAAAACACAAAATAGAAAATATTTGCATCGGTTAATTTCACTGGAAATTAAGGCTTTAATGATAAAGCAACAATGGAAGCTTCCATTTCTGTCAGGAGTTAGAAATCTTGTGAAAACAAAATCAGAAATAAGACACAAAGAAAGTGAGAATGAAATGAAACTACCTCTCACATATGTCCACTCTTTTAAATATACAAATATAACAGAGCTTGACTCAATTATTTATGTTGATAGGAGGGTGGCATAATCTGAGTAAAGCAAAACCTACAACTAATACAAGACATGCAACAAGAGAGTATATTCACATTTGGAAAGCACAGCAGCCTCTATATTCCCTAGAGAACAGCACTAATAGCAAGAGGAAAATGGGAACCTAGCTAAATTGCCCTCACACTGCATCACACATTTCTGTAGGAGAACAGTGCATTGGAAAGTAGGACCAGCTGTAACCCAAACCCAAGACTAATTAAGTAAGTTACCATGTGTCTATATATGCATATTAAAATACATATATATATTAATGTTGTCATCTCCTCTTAGATACTGAAGCTGTCTTAAGATAGTAACTTTTTTATCCACCCTGGGTTGCTGTTACAGTCAGTGTTAGGGGAAGTGTTGGTGCTTTCACCCCTAATACATGCATTGTAGCCTCTACTTGACACAGAACTTTTCTTCAGGTCATTTCACAATATGGGAAGTCTGCAAAGTTTTATGTCCCTGCATATGCAGTGCAAATTCACATCACTTTCATCTGCTTTCAACTAATTACTTTGGAAAGTATTTCCTCAGGGTCAAATCCTGAACACATTAAAGCAAATTAAACCCCAAATCTGTTAGAGTAGGCTTAAATATTGAACATATTGGAGTCAATGAAAATTGTCATTCACCTCATTCTAGAATTTATTTTTTTTTAGTAGAGAAAGGCAATCTAAGATTAAACACATTTTATAATTAGCCAATTATGCCTTAGAATTTCTTCTTGAATTTTTAGTAGAGGCAGCACAAATATCTGGTGGTGTCCTAGAACCTGAGAGAAAAAGCTTTCATGGAGAAGTAAAATCTACCCAGGCAGAAGACGGATATTTATTAATTAGGATAATGGACTTGCTTCTTTAACTTACAGAAATAAAATGTATGACTTTGCTAGGCATGAAATTTGTCAAGTACAAAATGTCATTACCAATGCAAAAGTCAGCATAAACATTGCTATGTAGAATCCTCATATAAAAATAAGTCTTCTCAACATCTGCAAAGAATTGCACTTTCTGTAAGTGAGAATATATCCAATGCTATCAAGCAAGTTATTTGTTAAATTGAGTATAAATAATAAATGGGAAAGACATTAATTCATCGATATGGAGTGAAAACCAGAGCAGGTGGCACCTTCCTGTGCTTCAGGCAAGTTAACACTAGTGATACTTTCCAACAAAGTACATGGTGTGGGGAGGATCAAAGACATCTCTCATTTTCTCCTAATTTCAATTTTGAACAAACATTTTGAATTTCCATCCTGTGCAGAGCCAGTAACAGACATAAAACAAAAATGACTGAGGAAGAATCACAATTTTGAATATCAAAATGTTCCAATTACTGTGTGCATTTTTAAGTGTGATTGCCTCCTCTAGGAGCTGTGTCCCCTCTCTAACTGAAAAGATAACCAAGGACTGAAATTCCTCAATGGAGATGACTTTCATCAGAAGCCAAGCTACTCATGGGATTATGGCTTTAAAAAGGATCCTTTCCATTAATCATTGAGAAATGCTGTCCCTAGGACAGGAAGAGATGAAGAAGCAAAGTGGAAAGGAAGGAAAAAAGCATGGAGAGAGAAAATGAGATTGCCCATGGCCTTAGCACATGAGCAAGAGTAATAGCTCTTACTATCTCTACATCTGCTTGCAATAAGGACCAAGTATTGGTTTAAAATGCTAAAAATTTTAAGAGAATTTTACAGAAAATATTCAGGTCTGGATCTTCACCAGTATCTGGACATGTCTCTGTCATTAAGAAACCTGTCTAATTTTAATGTGAATTAGAGCAATCTCTATTTCAAATCACTCATTCATTCTTCATTTTCTGTATTGTGCCAGAAATTATATTTCCATAAAACACTATCTTGTGCTATTGATTTTCTTTCAAGTATGATTGCAGAAGTCACAACTCAAGAGTTTGTACTTCTGTGAATTAATTCATAATTCATTTTGCATGATGGTATTTGAATTTAAGTTCAGAAGCAGATCACACTCAAAATTTTCTTTTTAAGAATGGCAGTTCCTGCTTAGCTGAGCTGCTCTCCAGGTGGACTGGAGCCAAATTTACTTTACTGGCTGGATTCCTGCTTTTTTAGGAACACACTGCCGTAACTAACTACACTTCTCAATGAAGTCCTGAAGGAGCCAGCAAAAGCCTCATTACAGTAATTTTTGTTCACTAACTTCAGGTTTTTAATACCTTTCATCCTTGATGACACTGAAAGTATTGATGCAACTCCATATTTCTGTCTCAGCTTGCATACTTTTTTTCCTACTGAAATTGCTAATTGAGATGCAGGCATAAAATTCTTGCTCTTTAGATTTTTTTTTTTTGTCTAAACTGTCAGTAGCTTTTCAAAGGTCAGGTTCTCAGCTGAGCATGTGTATGTGCATGTATATATATATCTTAAACTGATCAGATGGGAATCTATTAAGGAAAATTAAATGAAGTGCAAAATCTCATAAGCAAAATAAATTCTATTGTAAGCAAGAGACTAACCTCAGGTTCCTCTGAAACGCAATTTACAGCAGTCTTTAGACTTTTTATTTACTCTCAGTCAAGTTCTGCCCACTCAGTTCATCACAATGATTACATAAGTCTTTATAAAACATACCTTGATTTTTAGTAGAGTAAAATGCATTACCTGGATCTATTGCATTATCTGTGTTTCTCTGGCTTCGGCTTGCCAGGCTCATGGTGGCATTTCCTGCCACTTTTTTTGCTGGGGGGGGTTTCTTTATTGCTGGTTTCAGCTGCTTCTGAAGTTTGGTGATATTGTTCATTGCATTTACAATTGATATGTCAACATGCTGGGTTAAATTTGTCAAAATAGTTCCCGCTTTTACTTCTAGCACGGATTCGATGAGCTCCTTGAGGCCTGTCTGCAGCAGGGGGATATCTGGCTGAGCCAATTTAATTAGCACAGGTATGCTTGCATTCACTTTCTGGATGCTGCTGTTGGCATCCTGGCACAGCCCCCAGGCCTCATGAGCAGTCCTGTTCACAAGTGGAATGACATTTGAGAAACGGATCGACTTGGCTTCCAGGGCCTTGATCCTGGAACTCAGTACCTGGAGCTGAAGAGAGAACACCTGTTCTTTCTCTGTTGAGGCAGCTTTGGTTTGTTTTAGTGAGACACAGTTGTTGGCCAAAAACTTGGAAATTTTTGACTCTACATTCAGAAGGCGAACCTCATGGTCCTTTGAGCCCTCTACAGAGTCCAACAGTTTTTCTTCCAGGCGGCTGATGTCTTGTTGCTGCTTTTCCACTTTCAGTGATGTATCATTTAAAACATAGAAGACTCTACTGAAATTGTGGAGGATGCTTTTGTCAGACTCCTTGTATGGAAGATCAGAAAGAGATGATGCTACTTGTGAACTAATTTCATATCTCTTGTTATAAAGCAGTGATTGGAGGGATTCATTCAACTGTTGGAACTGAGGAATAAAAGCCAGAAGGCTGTCCAGTTCCTCAGCTCTGCCACAGCAAACTTTAGTCTCATTTCTTAGAGCATGTAGCATGTCTTTCAATACATAATTATCTCGAATAGAATCGATAGCATTGTTTACTACTATCATGGTCTTGTTTAATCCATCTTCTATTTCCATGGAGCATTCATTAACACGACTCTCAAACAGTTCCTGATAAGCCTGAGATTCATTTTTATGTCCTTCCTGCATTTTGGAAAGTTCCTTCATTGCAGAACTCATTCTGTTAATGACAATAGTGAGGTTTTCAAGTTTCTCTTTGAATTCTTTAGCTTGGATTTGTTGTTCATACTCTGAAGTCAGACTAAAAGGTACCCCTTGTTCAATCAAGGGTTGCAGGATCTCCATATCATAGCACAAGTCATTAATTTGCTCATTCATTCTGTCCATCTTATTGCCCAATGGAAGGAATACATCAGAGAGACTCTTGTTTAGAACAATCACACTCTCTTGGACTGCTGCCAGCTGTGCTTGGAAATCTGTCTTGCTCTCTGACAACATGTCATCACAGACCCCCAGAACAGAGTCTCTCTGAATTTCCAGTGCAACACTGAGATTGCTGATCTTGCTGTCTTGGACTCTTAAGTCATCATAGATCTCCAGCACCATCATGCCTTGTCTCTTTACCTTCTCATGCAGTGTGATCATGTACTCTGTGACATTGTACTCTATAACTTTATCTGCTGAGGGGAAGTTTTGTCTTGAAGACTGTTCGGCTGATAACAGTTGTTCATGAGCATCTCTCATTTCAGTAAGGGTCCTATTTAAAGACTGATAATAAATTACACTCCTTGACTGTTGATGCTCCAAGTTAACTTCCAAGGACTTCTGCTTTTCTTGTAATGCTTTCACAGGTTTGTCACAAGTGAGAGCCATTTCCTCTCTCATCTGCACCATATGACTCTTCAGCTCCAGAATGTCAAGCTCTGTTGGCCCACTATCTTTCTCCTGAGCAAATTTATTTTGGGTTTCATTCAGATGCTTGACTAGTTCTTTTGTATCTTCAAGATCACCTGACATACTAGACATAGTCTTGAAAATTTGAGCCATGCTCTCTTGCATTTCACCTTGAAATACTTGAAAGTGTTCTCCGACTATGTCTTTGATTAAGTCGTTAATATTTCTGGATTTGATACCTTTGGGGGAAAGGAGAAATATGGAAACAATCAAATCAACTGTGTTAGTAACATCTAAGTTTTTCCCACAATATGAAGAACATAGTACTAAACAGAGGTGAAACACACACATCCCTGCCCCAATTCACTCACATAAAAATTAAAATATATAGCTGAAGAATGTAGAGGATGCTTACAGTTTATATACAGGCATAGTGTTTGAGGATTCATCCCTGTTTCTTGTTTCTACTGAAATCAGTGGGACTTTTGCTAGTATTTTGAAAGGGCAAACTCTACATGTGATATCAACTTTGACCTCCTACCTAAGCTATTTCTGAGTAGTGAAAGGGGGAGATCTGTCTGCTTTTGTGGCTTGCTCATAAAAAATGATGTGTCCTTTCTCTACTAGGAAAGTAAGGCAAAAAAACATCTGCTTTTCAACATTATGGTCAAGAAATGAAAGCATAGATTGTTACCTTCCTACTGTATTGTATGAGCTAGGTGATGAAGAAACACACTATTGTGAGAAAGAAGCAAAATGAAAGGAATAGCCTTATTGAATAGCTAAAGTTAGTAACTACAACTGCTACAAAAAGGAGGCATTTTAAAGGTAGGAACTGTAAGTCTTGCATACTACAACACCTTAAATAGCTCCTAGGAATTCTGATCCTGAAAAGCACTAGGCTAAAGTGAATGTGTGGGAATTCTGCCCCAGTGAACAACATGAAAATATGTTTCCCATATAGCCTTAGAGAGGTCAAGACAGGCACAAAAGAGTTCTGCATAACATATTTCAATCAATTAGTGCACTAATTCTGCTCTGGTGTGAGATTAGGAGGAATTTTATTAATTTATTCTCCAAAGGTAGCTCCTTTGTCCAACTAGAACACCAAAGCATTCTTTGCTCAATTTTCATAAACCCTATGAACATTTGCATCCAGACTGTGATATAATGATTAAAGTCTTCAACCTCTACAATGCCTCAATGACCACAGGTTCTCTGATTAAAACTGTATTGATAAAGGCAGAAATCATCTGTTCCCTTCTTCCATTTTCTTCTCAATTAATTCTACAGCCTGGAATTTATTGTTCTCTAGAACACTGAGGCATGTTTTGAAAACTTATTTGAAGGTGCATTCTCTGCAAGTGCAGTAAAACATTAGGAAATTGGACCCAAGTTTGCTAGCCCAGGAAAGAGCCACATCAGAGATCTAGTATGAAGTTTCTTAAGAATTAAACTCCATTATTATCAACTGAGGTCCCAAATGTCCCAGCAATTTTACATAAAGTATGATAAACAACAGTGATAATACTGAGATTACCTTTATTATCTCCCTTTTCACTACCTAAGGAGCAAGTCAATGACTAGACAGATACATGTACATGAACATGCACATGTATGTGCACACTGAAATATCTGAGAATAAAGGTGTCCTGGCAGCTGAGAGGAAAAACCAAGATCTGAACCAAGTTAAAAAAACTGACATGTAGAAAAACCATTCCAAGTGATGATTTGGTTAGGTTTATGATGCTGAAAAGTGTTCTGTGCTCTAAGAGACACAACGAGCTGTGAAGAAAAATTTAATGGCTGTGGAAAGAACCATGATTACTCTAAAACTTCTGTGAGAAATCAATTAAATTCGTTCATCTTGGGAACAAATCTTGGTAACAGGCCTTTCATCTGGAGAGGTGTTCCAGAGGGTCTATCCCAATCTTTTCTTTCTGTGACAGCCAAGAAGGTGCCAGCCTCACCCCCTGCTGTTCCAGGTCCATGTAGCTGGAGAGTGAGTGCAGTATGGAGCTCAGCTTTGGCTTTCAGGTGCTCCCATTACCAGGGGAGTGTGGAGCCTGATAAACCAGACAGCTTTGGGTTTCTCTCCACCCTGCTTTCCAGCTAGGACAACTGGGTAGCTCATAAGCAAAGTGCAGCAGGGGCTGTGGGAGCACACTTGTCCACACAAAGACCTGACCCAAACTTGGTGATAATTTGGTATATTGTTAAGCTTGAGCTGCAAATACTTGTGTGCACTCATGGATGTAACTCAATTTCTCTGTCACTCATTTTGAAATAGAAAGGTCCAAACTACCTGTGAATGTTAAAGATCTCTTGCACATTTTATGAGATTATAAATTTTAATTTTAGCTTCCTGGCTGAAAACCAAAGGGTGTAATTACTCTGTGTCAACATATACTCTCTTTGCAGTTTCAATTATTTGAAGAATAATGTGCAAAATAAATGTATATACACAGGAGACTGAATTGAGGTTATATATGTAGCTGCAAATGACATTTCTGACTTAGAAGTGATTAACACTCCATTATTGAGTTCATTTTGAAAGGAGTGTACATTTTAATAATGAAGAGGAAAGGTGTGTTTAATAATGAAGAGGAAAGGTGTTAAATATGGAGTAAAAGGAGGAAGAAAAGAATAGCAGGAAGTAAGCAGAGTTTCTTAAATGAAAAAGAGCACAAAATTATTTTCCCTAAGTAACAAATGGAAACAGTTTCCTGAGTACTGAAAGCAATTTTTAAAATGCACAACAGGTTTCATTAACAAAATAGAGGAGCATATCAGTTACCCCAGTGAGTGCTGCCCTCTATCAACAGATGACATGTTTGTGTCACCAAAGTCATAGATGAAACCAAGAGTTAAGGATTTTTTTAAATTGTATTGAATTGTTTGGTACAGAATCAGACCTTGCTCCTAACAAATCCTGCTACAAAGCTGGGCAGAACATTACAATTTCTGTGATAAGAAGAAAGTTGATGTGTGGACTATGAGCAAAGGACCTGGCATCACAGGAAGCAAATGGAAAAATAGGTGAAAAATGAAAAAGTCTAATAGCATGAAGCAACTACAGACTTAACTGTGCTTCAAAAGCAGGTTGCTTCAGGATGGCAGTGGTACTGGGAAAGTTGTGCTTTGCTTCAGGTGAGCTTCTGAGAGTAATTTTTAGCAAGGCAGAGTGTCCAGTGTTACAGGACAGAATGGAAGATCCCTTCAGATCCTGCTACTTTAGGATGCTGTTTATGCATTTGAATACAACTGACTGATATTTCCTGGACAGAAACTGCAGTTGCCATTTGTCATTGTACATACAAGCCAACAGACACACTAACCTTTTCTGCTCCCCTCCTTTCCTCATTCCTGCTGTTTACCTATGTAGAAGCCAAGAATAACCTGTGTTGGAATGCTCATAATTAGAGCCAAGGAATGTAGTTGATAGCATCTTTTTCACTGGAGCCACTTGATTAGGAGATAGATTGAGAAGATAAATCAAAAAAAGGGACATCAGCTGGAGATGTTTTCTGAGCAGGTATTATATAAAACATTGCAGGTAAAAACAATAAAGGCTTGAAACACATTTTCAAAGAAGGAGGGTTTTGAACAGCATATTTTAATTAAGACTTAGACCCTGAAATACAGATTGGGAGGGCAGAAGCAGAAACAAAGGATGCTGAAAAATACCTCTTTGACTAGCATGAAAATGACAGCTAAAACGAGTGGAATATAAAAGAAAAGAATGAGAAAGCAGAAGGGAAATGGAAAACATTCAAAGCTAAATTAAATGTGCACCCAAAGGTCAAGAATGCCACCTAGCAATATGTGGAGAGGTGAAAGGAGGTCACTGATCAAGAGATGGAATAAACTTGCATACAAGAGAGACATCTAGCATGTGGCAGGAACAGCTCAGGAGACAGTGGACTGAAAATACAAGAAATGGTTCATAACTTGGTAAATTTGAGGGAGATACAAAACCACTTATTGTTTCAATCAGTTTTATCTCAACATAAGGAACTCCAGAAACTCTGTTCTATTTTCAAATAGTAGAAAAGTCCTCTGGATTTTTAAGTACAAAATATGGTGTGGGGAATATTCCTGAAAAATGAGAAAAATACTGCACATTGAGGAAATGAAAATTTCAGTCTGAATCTGCTTGTAAAGCAACACTTTTATCTGGGTAACACACAGATCCTGCTGCAGGATTCACAACAAATGGATGCATAATTCTGCTGGTGAGGATCTGCCCAAGCTCCTGATCTCTAGCTGTGCCTTTCTTCTATACTGAACACGAGTACAGGTGTTTATCAAAGATAGCCTAATAAGATCAGGGACAAATTATTCAGCAGAATGTTTGCTGTATTGTAAATACAACCACCACAGAATTCCTTATCGTTTGCCCTGTGTGTGTGAATTATGTATTAAAGAATATTAGTTAGACTTGGTAGCAAAACAAATACTACATCCGTTACCGGCTGCCAGATAAACAATAACAGACATAAGAATATTTGCAGATGCTCTAAGTAAATGAAAATGCCTTGATAGTGTCTTAAGCTACCATGTAGATGATGAAGCACCCAAGAATATAAATTTTTTTGTCACTATGAAAGACACCACAGCGAATGTTGAAATAAACAAATTCCTCTCTTATGAAACAAAATTTTAAAAATTAGTTCTCCCCACAAGTGTTGAGTAATAGAATAGGACAGTCCATGAAGATTATTAGCTTTTTTTTTTTCCTGACACTTCTAACAGGGTGAGGGATTACATTAATTTCTTTTTCTTACCTTTTAGAAAAGACTGGAAGTCTCTGCCCTTATTTTCATTGATTTTGCCTTCCAGAGAAGAAAGCATCTTGCTCACATCATTCATCGCAGCAGCAATGCTGTCAACCTTCTTCTGTAGAAAAGTCAGTTTCATCTCCTGACTGCTAATCTTCTCATTCATTTTTTGAAAAAGTGCTTGGTCAGGGAACAAAATGAGGAAAAAACCCAACAAGTACTGTTAAATATTGGGGAGTGAATAAAAAAGAAGAAGGTATAATTGACTGAGAGACATTAGCTAAAAGTGGGGTGAAAAGTTTCTGAATTTTTAGTTTTGAGTGAATCATCTTGATTTTTGTCATGTATCATGTATTAGTGAGATTCAGCAGCACAGCAGTTACTAATTACTGAACCATATGTATCCATTATAAAGTATTTATGATTCTACAAGAGTATTCTGAATGGTTAGCTTATTTTAATCAACATAATGCCATTCTTCCTCCACCTAGCACCTACAGGGTATTCAGATAACTCTCATTTAGTCAATCTTGTTTAACACAATCACAAAAGCATTCATTTTTACTTACCGTTTATAACATAACTTTGTGAATTTGCAAGACTTATGTCTGAAGAAATACATCATCTTTCCATTGTGTGGGTCAAAATAAAGACTTGTTCAACATAGCAGCAAGGCAGAAAAATAGCTAATAGATAAATTACTTTGGAATAATGATTAGTCTATCATTAAAAATAGAAGCTTAACCTGCAAAGTCGAGTTTATTTTAAAACCTACCCAAATTGTTCTTGACACCTGTAGTCTCTTCAGGAAATAAAAAGGCCTAGATGGATACTTTTAAGACAGGTAATGGTGAAGGATGCCTTGATGTTGAAAATTAGGACTCCACATGACTTGAGCCAGTCATCTGAGTTTGACAGGTAAGAGATATCAAACTTAGTCTGGGATTTTGAGAAGATGCTGATAAAATAAGATGTTTGAATTCCTGTAAGCAAAGCTAGAAAATCTCCCTCAACAATTCAGCCTAAACAGCCTATGTCAGGCATGCGATATATTATTCCAAATGATCTGGGCTATACTATAACTTAATAAACTGCTATGGAAGAGATTCTTTAGCATTGCATATGAATATTTATTAGTGTAAGTTTACAGGATTGCTATTGATCCTTTGTCACTTTTTGTTACAGCATCAGCGTCTATTCTATGGCAGCAAACAGCTCTAATCAGAAATCAGGTCTAAGTACAGGGGTCAAAAGGCTCCAAAAAAACCCAAGCAAGATATATGCAAATGGCATATTCTTCTGATGACCTGTATTTTTTTAAATTCTAGTATGTAAAGGTACATACAGCTGCAGATGAAGCAGGCCAACACCCATGAGAATGTTCTCTGTAGAGGCATGTTGGCTGTACAAGCCATAACAGTAAGAGCCCAGAGAGTAAGGCTCTTTGAGGTGAGGATGTTGGGATTTCCAACTGTGTTCTCTGCTCAAGGTATCTACTTACACAGGTAATAAATTGTTTCTAACTCAACCACCTTACTTAGACTCTGGCAATTCTTCTGGCTGGCACTGCAAAGGCAGGCCATTGATAGACTATTGTCTTCAAAATACAGCTTTGTGAGACACAAACAGGTCTGGACACTTCTTCTTGAATTGTTTCTATGAGAAAAGGATTTGAATTCATTAGTGGCTCATGCACAGTCACCCAAACTGATAACTAACCTTCAGGATGTAATGCTTTTTTTTTTTTAGCCTGGTTTCTATCAGCTCCCACTGAGGGAGGAAGAGAAGGTAGATGAACCTGAAAGCGAGTTTTATGCCTGAAAGTGGCACAGCTGCATAGTGGGAGCTGGAAGCAGAACCTGGCTTGTAGAGCCATAGCAGGTGCTGATGGAATGACAGACCATGGCAGTCAGTCCTGGCCCCAGGCTGTGTTTGCAGGGTCGACAGCCAGAACACGTCTCTCTCTTTCTAGACTGACCCAATTTGATTTAAAAATAAATGAAAGGCAATTAACATGGAGGTTAGAGATTCCAATTTCAGATTTATTTCTCAGAGCATAATTCCTACTAACAGAAGTGGCATGTCTCAGTGCTCTATTGATCAAGCTCACTTTTTCATAATAGGCCCTGTCTGCTTTACTAAACATCCTCCTCCCTCCAACCCTGAGAGACTTGGTTGCTAACACAGTATCACCAAGGCACAACAGCCTAATTCCCTTTGAAAATACCACTCTATATCTCCATGCCAGACTCAATCTTTCCCTCTCTTCTTCTTTCTTTCTATCTAAAATAAAGCACATACATACATACATACATATAAGTACATACAAGTGTAAAATCTCCATAAAATCTCTGCGGCAAACTTAATTATGACATCCTGTTCTCTCAGCATGCATTACAGCCCACAAGAAGGCATTTAAACCCACAAAACATAGACCTGAGAATATAACCTGCCTTATTTATTTGCTTCAGTAAAATGTTCCTGGATATAGGCCAATAGGTAAGTAACAACAATGCCACAGCATGGAACTGATGATGGTTATCCAAAAAAGCCAGCATAGACAAAAATAACAGAAGCATCAATAGATTCAAAAGAAAAGGAAGGTGGTAAGAAAGATCAAGGAATATTCTTTCATTAAGCAGTCCTTTACATCATGGCCATTTTTTGACTCCTCACCGCGAAAAGTACATTTTTCAAGTAGAGAAGGGCCACCAATCAAGACCAGGTGCATGTGGCCAAAGTCACGTGCTGCCTCCAAAAATCGTGAACATTGCAGGATTTCTCCACGACCAAAGCTGCCAGCAACTAGGACTCTGGCTGCCCTTGGAGCCCCAAACTCCACCTCTGACCTGACCCCAGACACTGGGGGGTATGAGGTTTTATCCCCATGATAAATGGCCACCCTTCGTGTCGCAGCACACGTAGCCGACAGCGTGGTGCTGCCTCCTAAAATTGCAAACCTTGCAGGATTTCTCCGGGAACAAAGCTTCCAGCAATTAGTGACCAAACTGTGGAGAAGCTTTTCACACAGCAGTCATCTAACATAGGTTCTCGATACAGATGGCTATTTGAATACATCTTTTTTGTTACTTACAGCTCTTACAATTCTAATTTTTCTGCACATATTTTTGCAAGATAACACTGACATTATATTCCAAAAACATGATATCCAGATTATATAAAGTAAACACGATAATGAGCAAATGCATAAGGCAATAAGAAACTCTAAAGCATCTCTGGTATAAATGTTTAAACTCTTGCTATGTTTCTTAGTTATTTGATCATCCTAGACATAGTAGCCTAAAAAACTCCTGAGCTGCCCTTGTTAAGGTCTGAAGCATCTTTGTACTGATTTTGAATAAAGAACCAATTTTTGTAGGAAAATGTGTAGCAATAATAATGTATTCAGATAGTCAATAACTTCATTGCATTTTCTTCTATGTGCAATGCTGGTCTATACTAGTCATGTATTTGGGCTGGGGTTTTTTGCTTTGTTTTTTGGTTTAATTTTCTCTTTTTTTTTCTCTTGTTAATTAATCTACTGTATTCAATAACATAATAGTTTATATATTTCTATACCAAATACTTCCCTAGTTTTAATTTAGGCACAGAACCCTCTGTAATTTCTAACCTGCTGGTACATTTAAATTCAGTATCTTCTGCCCATCTTTATCAGAAGAGCAAACCACTGCACCATGACTGATAGAATTTGACATTGCATTCAGGTCCCTTCAGTAGGCAGAGACTTTCCTCAAATTGTTTTTGCAGTGATCTCAGTGACTGGGTAAAGGTGAGAGCAATTTTAACAACTGACCTGGCCCACTGGGGTCCTGCAGAGCTCCAGGTGTCCCCTCACCAACAGTTCTGCTGCTTTCAGCCTGGTTGCTGTGTAGAACTGATTGCTGTTCTTGAGCTAGAAAAGGGAGAAAGAGGAAAGTAAAGGATGTGAGTGAACCAGAGAACATGAAAATTGGGATGATTGCATAACAGATTTTTTCTCTCTTTATTCTGTACCAGCTGAACCAAAGCCTAATCATCTGCAGTGACTCTTATCTGCTTCATGTAATGTGGGACCACGTTGCTGAAGATGTTGACTGGTTTTATAAAAGACTTCTTAAGACTGGCAGGGGCTCATGCTAATATCAAACCATCAAAATTTGCTTTATAATGAACAGAATTTTTAAATGCACATTTTTAAATGCATTTTAAAATTCTAGAGGAATATTTTAGAAGAATATAAAACAGCAATACAAAGGCAATACAGAGATTGTCAGTTGTAACGTTAATTTGGGTTTTTTAATGGTTATGAAATTAACCAGGCTTGTTGAAACTGATTTTTGAGTAGGAATTTTTTTTTGTGTTTGTTTTTTTGTTTGTTTTTGTTTGTTTGTTTGTTTTTTCCAGTTAATGATTTTTGTTTTTTTTTTACAGATCACACAGATCTTCCACCATGGAAATCTTACTACTAAAGGCAATGGTAGCATTACATTTTTGCAGCACCCAAAAAAAAAAAATTCAAAACACATTCAAGTTCTAAGTTCCAACAAATATCATCTGAGATTTATGACTGATATGCATATAAAAATCTTCACAAAGGAGGCAATTTTGCAAATGCTTTCTCTGGTGATGGCAGATGGGATTATCTGTGCTTATTTTATATTTTAGTCCAAAAGATCTGAAAGCAATTTGCAAATAGCTGGATTAACATTATTATTAATGCACTATCACAGCTGGGAAAACTGAGATCCAGAAAGTTAAGTGCCTTCACTTACAAAAAGTAACAAACTGATATCTGGGAACTGAACTGAGCTTTCCATATTCTTTACACACATTCTCTACATGTGGTGGTGTTTCCATTCCATTATTTTTGTAAAAAAACAAAATATATACAAATCAGGTAATAAATTTGCTAGTGTAAATTGATACTCATTTTTATATACTTGCTCAGTGCATGAAGAATTTTGAAGTCAATGTTCCAGGAGGAGCATATCTCAGGAATGTCACTTATGTGGCACTAATGTGATTTCCAATCTTTAGTACAGTACAAGCAGAGTAACTTGGGTATGGTGACATTATTTTACACTTCAAATATTAAAATCTAGTTTAGCCATAATGTGAGTTTCCAGGGAAATAGATTAAAATGCTGAATCAAGAAATTCCATGTTTCATGTAGTGCATTTGAAGATAATAGACTGCAATATAAGGACAATATAAGGTATTTAAGTTGTAAATTAAGGATGTTTAAAAATTAGGATAGGAACTCAGATGAAATTATCATATGGACCAATAGGTTGAAAGAATTTTTAAATTGCCTGATAAGAAATACAAAATCCTCAAATGGTTATAGTTTCAGCAGCTTCTGCTATCTTTCTGTGGCATGGTTATTGACAGAAGCTAAATTCTTGCAGTCAGCCCAACTCATTACACAGGATTTATCAGGAGGTGTTGTGATGATACAATCTATGACAAGGGAGTGGGTTACTTGCCTGTGATAAAGACCAGCTGATCAATGTCCTTTCATTCTTTCATTTACTGGTCTTTCTGTTGCTCTAAATGCATTCACTGATACTCTTGGTGCTACAGACACCACATTTTTTTATATATCTACTATCCACCTTATCTTTCATCCTCCCTAATAAATCAATTGCCTCACATTCTAGAATACTCAAACACTTACAGTTTTATTCACTCTTAAAGTTCCAAGGATACATATTTCTCCCTGTGTGCTTGTTTTACAAATGCTTTAAAATTGTTCATGCAACACATAATGTTCAGGTAACATAATGTCTGTAAGACCAAGGACATAGAGCATCTCTGTCAAATGCACTGCCTCTGACAGCAGCAAGGACTGGAGCCAGTGATGCACACACACACAAACCTCACCCACAGACAGTCACATATTGTATACTTAATAAATTTCCCCGTGGTAGAGGAAAGGTACTTTGCAAGCAGCATTAGAAATTCAGGCTTTTCATTTGTGAAACAAATTCAGAGGAGTCACTGGCAATAAAGTTTCTCCTACATCATTCTTCCAGCGTAGCTCAGGCCTTTTCCAAAGGAATCACTCCAAGACATCATATGGTGATTACATCTATGTGCCCCTTATTCCCACAGCTGAGATTTCCCATTGTAGATGCTGGATAACAGCAGGTGTGATGGGAGCACCAGACCAAAAACCTAATACACATACTCTTTAGGGTAGAAATAGCCATCAAATTACTTGCATTTGAGACCTTTTAAAAATTAGATATGTCATGCTCGGTTTAAACCAAGAAAAAAAATTCAAATTAGACAACTAGACCCACCTTAGAGGTGCCATTTGCAATAAGAAAGCACCACGAACAAAATCAAAAATAGCAGCAGTACAAAATCCTGGGCAATGGGTTCCTCCAGTTGTATCAGAAAAACAGGTAATGCATATAGAAATTTAACATTAGGTGTCTATCATTGAATACATCAGCCTAGATGTATAATTTATTGTCCCATGTATTTTTAAACACAGCACTCACAATCATTTCAGGGAATATTAAAAAAATGGAGATTGGGTCTTTTTGACTCAATGTATCTTTGATGAAGCAGGAATGGCTGAAGGGTTTCCCAGAGTGGGGGTTAGGTAATTTCCTCCCGTTCCCTGTGCTTCAAGGCAAATTCCCACCTTTTCTGCACCACTCAAGGCACGCAGAGGATGGGGCATGGCAAGGCCATCTGCTGGAGAAATGGCATCACTGCCACGCCAGGGAATTCCGAGCTGACAGCGGCTGCTGGCTCTAAACCATATAATTTGGTGTTCCGAATGTGCATGAGGGAGCCAGGATTTCATTACTACACACACACAGTTAAAATAAAGCTGTGTTGAGTAAAAGTAGCATGTCATGAAGTCTGCAACTCAGAATTTAATTGTCTTTTTGTTTGAGTGGGTTTGCTCACAGTTAAGCATTTGATATTCCCAGGTCAAAATGATCATGCTTTAATTGTTAAATTGTCCATACTGAGTTGTCTCGTTAGACTTATATGAAATATTGTCTACATTTTTTCATTCTTATATTTTTTTTTTAAATAAAATTGCATTGTCCATGCTGGAATAGGATCTATGTCTTAGCCAATTTTGTCATGTGTTGCCACGAAGGAGGTAAGGTTAGAAACAGTGATCTAAACATGTCACTTCCATCTCTCTCAATACTGCACTGTTGCTGTAGGGGCAGGCATGACACACAAAAAGGCACACTATATTTCAGAAGGCTAATATTCCGTTTATTATAACAGTTAGCTGCCTTTTACACACTATAGAAAGTTTACACTGTCTTAATTGGTCACAATTAGTCAATATAATGTTGATTGGTGTAAAGCCATCTACGTCTCTGTTTTCCGTAAAACTTTTCCAAAAATACTTTTCCCAGCTCAGGTTTTCTTTCCACTTATCTCCTTCTCTTATTGATCTCCAGGCCAGCAGCCTTGGTCAGAGAATACTTCTCAAAACAAACCTCATTCATTAGCCACAGACCAGCTGTGGGTCCTACTATACTGCACTACCTTGAGGAGTATCTGTAACCAAGCAGTTACAACGGGGCCACCAAACAAGGCTTTCAGACGTCTGGTAATAACTACCAGGTGCTGGTAAGTGGCTCCTCCTGCCTAGACTATCAGACTGAAATAGTTACATATGACTTCACTCTGTCTGAGAGAGAAGTTAAACCAGAAGGCATTTTAAATTAGCATTTGCTACAAGCAGCCCACATCACAACTAACAGCGCCTTCCCAGGATCTAAAGGATTGTCAGGACACCCCAGGTCCCTTGGCACAGAAACCCTTCAGTAACAGTTCTGTTGTCAAACAACAGAGAGGCCAAGTGGGAGGCTCAGTGGCTCGTCCGGAGCCCCACTCAGCACTTCCAGCATCTCTCCCTGCTGTTGTAGAGCACAGGAAGACAAGGCTATTGGGCTCCCAGCTGCTCAAGTTCATTAGCCGACGTCCCTTCCTGGGAATTGAATAATACAGGCAGGCTTGTGCTGGTGGTCTGCTCCTCATGGGAGGCAGGATTCCAGAAGCAAGGAAGAAAAGCTTCTCTGACATAACACCTTTCATCCCAATCTCTTTAAGCACTTCTACAAGCATTAATTAATTAAATATCCCAGTGCCCCTGTGAGATAAGTGTCATCTCAATTTTCTAGATGGGTAAACTTGGTTATGCAGATTATAAGTGGCTTCCCCAAGTTATTCAGCAAGCCAGAAGAGGTTTGAAAATAGAACCCAGGAGATGTAACACCCGCTCCTGTAACACTTCACAGCCCTTTCCTTTATTCTTATTTTTTACACAGATGCCACTACAAATTGAGTTATACAGCTTTTCTTCCTGGTCAATGTTTGCCTGTTATTTTGATGCCATTTGAATTTTGTGAACTGTGACTTCCCCTTCTATGCCACCCTTTACATTATTTTAATCTATTTTTGCTAATGTCTGCTTTTTTCTGAAAGGAAACACTTACAACACTTGATCCATGCTCACTGGACAGCCTTGCTGACCAACCATGCTCTGTTATATCTGTTAATATCTGGCTCCACACTGTGCTGTGCAGAGGGTAATTTTGTGCCTGCCAAGGTTCTGGCTCTTTGGCACTGAAATTTCCCTCCTGGATGTGAACAATAGTGATTTTTCTTCATTCCTCTATATTAATTTTTAATCACAGCCCTTTACTTTACCACTGCTGATTGAATTCCCTATCACATCTAATAGCCCTTCTTGCAATATTAATTCATTTAAAACCTGTATGCTGATGCCATATCTAATTTTTCAAGGACTGCTTGCTTAAGGCCAGCAGCAAAGAAACAGCTATTACACAGATGTAAAACTACAATGTGATGCCACATGTTTGATCACCAGGGCAAAGGTAAAAGGCTATTCTGTCAAAAAGGGCACAATTATACAGGGTTCATGTGTAATACCTAGAAAAATGCAGTCACTGTTAAAATGAACAGCAGAAGAACTACAAAGTTCAGAAAGGTAAAAAAAAGTTGATACATTATTTTATCGCAAACAAAATATATTCTTAGAGCCTGAAACCAAGAGGCAAAAGAGTAACAGTGCTGTAGAGGACTATTAGAGAAAGTATTCAATAGAGGACCTGGATTTAATATCCCCAGCACTACAATATTCAATAACTAAAAGGTCAAAAGTAGAGACGCACTGAATGCAAACTCCATATTTTAGCAAAATGAAATATGGCTGGGGATTTTGTGAGCTTTATTTAGAGTGGAAGAAGAGAAAAGACTCTGCTTAGCTGCTCTGGAAATTCATGTGCAGGGAAGAGTCAACATCTCAAAGGATTTTAGTTTACTGTGCATTTTTTCTGGTTTTAAATGAACAGAAAGCACTGCATTGGTTTTTGACAGAGCCACTTCCTCACAGATCAAACTTGCATTGTTTTCTTTTGCTGAAGTGAATAGGTCAGACTTACAACTCTACTCACCTTTGGGTTGGCAGTTTTGCCCACTGTACCCAGGACAGCACTTCCACTCCAGGGATGTCACTATTTTATGTTTGATTCTATAAGCCTGGTGTGTTGTTGTCTGGGACCTGTAAAATGAGAGCAATTTAAATCTATTTTAGGTGACCCAAGAGGAGCTGTAAGATACCCCAATAACTTCATTACATTATCTCACTTGTCATGTCTATCCTTTCATTACTGCTTGAAATTCAAAGTGAATTCTAACCAGGGTTTGGTGATTCATTAGCAATCACAGCTTTAATATTGCAGCCTCCAGATTATCTGCATGAATTTTAAAGAAACCTGATGTCTATTTAGATTTCTTCCCAGAATATCTTAATCAGGATTCAAATTACTGCAATCTCTTACAGAAGACATTAAAATTAATAACTACTAAACTGAAAAAATTGAGCCAAACCCACAGTTGTCATATACCACTTTTCTTTGAAATTGGTGGAAAAATGCACAATAAATTTACACACATCATAAGTTAAATAAAATTTACCACATCAGCACATACTTAGTGCACACTGGAAACCTTCCCTTCTGATTATTTTAAACAAGATTATACAAACATTAATCCAATAAAGTGTAAAAATGCCACTCTGGACTTCAAGGAAAGGAAGGCCTGGCTTAGTAATTGTGAGGCCTCAGTTAATAATTTTATAGTATGCAACTGCAGAGGCAGCAGCAATTTTACTTCTGTATTCCAACAGATTCTGCATGTCCTGGCTACCCCATCACTTCTCCTAGGTTTAACTTCACAGAAAAGTCAGTTTAGAATGAAGATGCTGCAGTAGGGCATACAGAATAAACTTCAGCAACTCTCCTCGTCCTTTTAAGATGCTAAATACAAAGTTCAAATAAAAATAATATTACATGCTATTACTAGTTACTAAGCACTAAATGAAGAACACCTAAAATCTCAGAAATTACGATGATAAAACAGTTACTGAATTGTTTTGTACACACAATCCCTGCATAAATCATTCCAGAAAAAGAGACAAATTTAAAGGTTGTCAGACCAAAAAAATATCCTCCCAATGCATTAAAAATTGCCATCATATTTTATACTCCAGTTAATGTTATCACCCCTTCACAAGGGATGCAATATTATATATATTAAAGTACGCAGAGCAGCTGGCAGGAGCTTTGCATGTGTCCCTAGCCAGCTTTGACTCTAAGAAATGGTTTTTCAGCAGCAAGAATTCAATAAAGATTAAGGTAATCTGAATTCAAGAGAGTTCCTTGTTATTTTGCTGTATGGATGGTCTTATAGTAAAAACACCTTATTCTGCATTAGCATAATCCATTCCTAAAACCACTCATAAAAATGAAGTGTCCATGTAAAGAGTTAATCAGGAATACTGATTTAAAAAATAATCCATGTAAAAAAAAGCCAAGAAACGAGTCTCAGAAATTTATGTAGTAGAGCTTTATTTATAGGAGCAGTACAAGGACCTAAAGTGATTGAATTAGGAAAAAATAAAAGAACAAAACTGGGAATATTTCAACCACAGGGTCCACTCCACAGCTTTGCCATGCAGTCGACTGCATTTCAGAGTCACCAAAATGCTAAGGAAGCTCTATTCCCAGTTTCAACTCAAAGCTTTAAGCGTGTTCTGCCATACCATCTAGAGGACAATTCTCAGAACAGTCAAACTGACTTTTAAGAGCTTTTAAAATTTTTCGAGGGAAAAATACATTTACAATCTGCATTTTGTTGGTGCTGTTTCAGTTTTCCATTTTCCAAATTCATGCATTAAAATCCAATTTCACTTAGGACTGAAATCTAACATTTGGGGAATACAATGAGGTACCCAAACCACAAAGGACAATCTGAATGTTTAACCAATGTATTATTTACAAGTTCCACCCAGGCCAATTACCTCTCTAGGTTCACTGCCTGATCAGAGCTGTGCCAGAAATAAGCACTCAGCAGAGAGATAATAACAAAAATATTTATGCCTCTCAGGGGAAGCCTTTTGCTACAACAGAGCACAAGCTTGGAAAACTACACAGAAAGGATTTTCCTCCGCACGTGTGCTTTAAAGCTTTGTACTTGTGCATCTCTCTTTGACTCGAAGACTTTGAACTGACTGGAGGGTGCAAGAGGGAGGGTATGCTCCCTCTTGCTTCCCTTCTAAAGTTATATTCATATTTATGGTGCATTTGGTTGTAATTAAAATATTTGCAAGTACTCTTTTTTTCCCAGTTCTCCATACCTCTGAGCACAGGATCCAATCTGCCAAGTGCAAGGCTTTGCTCTGCCTGATGAGAAGGTTTCCAGGTTGTCCACCACAACTGTAGGTACAAGTCTAGTATGGACATAAGCACACCAGTTTCTGTAAAACAGAGAAGGTAAAATGATTAAAAGTAAAATAATATTTTCCACCATATGATGATATATGATACTTAATTGTGAAAGTTAAACCCATAATTTACAAATAATAGTAAGTTACAAAAATTAAGTTTGTTTCACTCAAACTGCCAATGTTGTCTGGGCAATTACTCAGTCTTTGTGCTTCAGAAAGAAAACAGATAATCATTTCTCCATCTCTACATACATTCATATTGCAAATCTAAATTTTAATTTGTAAACGTCTGTGGAGCTCCAAGAACAAATAAGCTTTTCTAGACTGCAGTAATGACAGGTCTTAAAATACACCTGCATTTTAGACTACAGAAACTGTTCATCCAGAATTCAAAGAACTGTTTAGTGAGGTTTTTAATCATTCACAGCTTTCACTTTATGGACAGCCATTCTAGTGTTCCTCCCTTTCCCTAGCAATACTAAGTGAGTACAGGCAGACCTTTCTTTCCAGTGCACAGTGAGGTAAAAGCCACTCACCACATGCCATGGCTCCACACTTCCCTGTGCTTCTGGATGTCCATCCAGAGAAGCCAGTCACATACAAAATGGTCAAACTCTAGCTCACTGCAGCACAGCAGGCCAGAGCTGATGAGTACAAGAGCAGGCTTGTTGTTTTGGTTTTTTTTTTAAAGGTTTCTAAGGAGGCTGCAAGCAAATGCAAACTGTTAAATCAGATTTTGAAATTCAGCTACAATAGAGAATAGAATTAAGTTAAAATGTGAATGTGAATAATGGGTCAGGACAGATTTCTACAGGGAAATTATGCCACAGAGATATTTTGGTATTCCTTGAATCAGAAGCAGATAGATAAATGTGTGATTTTCAGAAGCTTTTGGCAAGGTCACTCACCAAAAGATATGGGGGGGGAGAGGGAAGCAATCTATTACAGAGTAAAAAGATAGATCCTGTTATAAATAAATAAGGCATTAAATCAGAGAGATGAAAGACTAGTTTGCTTTTTCAAGAAGCAATTTATCAACACAATCCCACATTAATCTGTAATAGGCACTATATTCATTATCTGGGGGGAGTAAGTAAATAGGGAGATGGCAGGGTTAAATAGAATTTTACAAAATCCTTTGGTGCAGTAAAAAAAAGCTGAACTTGAAGAATTGCAGAAGTCTCAGGATACTGAATTTCCAACTAAGTACGTGTCAGAAAATGATCTTATAATGCAGAATCAGTCACAAAGACTGGCTTATAGAGATAGTATCATAATATACAGAAGCTTTCATCAGGGAAAAAAATAATCTTGGAGTCATTGTTAATGGCTCTCTGAATAGGCCAATTTACTGGTTTGCCTTAACTAAGCTAGGTAATGAAATTCTTGAAATTATTAGGGAAGGACTAAAGAGCAAACAGGAATCACCACTCTTTCAGTACATCAACTATTTGTTGTTGTATATGAGTTTATAGCCAGTTTCAACAGAGAATTCAGGTTTGGTCCTACACACTAAAGAGAGGTGGAAAAAAAGACATATAGAAGAGCAGGAGGGATATGAAGTCATGACTTTCATTATTCAGTCTTGTTACGATAAATGGGCATCAAAACAAAAGATGTTTAAAACTAAAGAAGACAAAAATGAAGGGTCAGACAGCATTTCCACAGCCATAGACTGTGCTGAATTTGGAAGCCAAAAGGGATTTTAAAAGGCAGTAAAACTATTTAATGAAAAAAACCCATGCCATTAGGGTATTATCAGTTTGAGGTTTTTTAACAATCATTAAGCTGTAACTATAACCTTTGTCTCAGGAAGTCTCCCAGCTGCAGACTGGAAGGCATCGTGAAGAAAATCTTATTGCATTTCTGCTGGTGGAACAAATGTCTATTTTGCCTACTGCTGACTTTTTTCTTTCATCTTTAATTTAGTACAGCCTTTCTCAGGATCATGTTATCCCCTTGTCCACGCTGAAACATATTTAATTTTTGACATGGTGAGTTAGTGACTAGACATTGTTTCAGTTGTAGGAGCTGGTGGAGCTGCAAAGACTTCCAAACAATATTTGCATATGAGAACTTAAAATTCATATTTCTGTGTTGTGTTTTGCTGCTAACGTTTTCTTCCAGTTATAGTAGTTCTGTTCATGTTTCATGATTCAATCAGGGAATATAAGTATTTACTCCACAAATCCTATCTAGCTATGGGCTCCTTACAGTGGAAATCAAAACACAATTAAGACCAGATTAGTTCCATTTACTTAAGTGGCATTAGTACAGATTTACAGTGCTTCAAACATGAACAACAGCATAAAACACAAAATAGTATCAGCATCTATCCTTAAGTGATTGTTTTTGTTTACTGAGATGCTACCACTGTATGTGCATTAAGCTCAGTAGTGCTGTACTTTGAAAATTATTCCTGAGAAAAAAGTAGGATAAGCCAGAAAGATGCTAAAACTAACACATTAAACCTCACAATATGTCTACTGCCAATATTGCAGCACTCCCTTTCCCAACATAAAGTTGTGTTGTGAGGAATAACGTGCCTCATATAAAATGGGCTTTCATTGAGTGCCTTTGATCTGATTTTGCTCACTCACTCTCCACTTGCTTGAGAGTTTTCGTTAAGATAGTATTTCTTCTTAATTAGGTATAAAAAGGCTGTGCTTTTTTGGATGTTTCCTTTATGTTCTCACTCTTTTAGTTACTGCCTTTTATCTGCGCGTATTAACTAAAGACTCCATGAATATTTGCTAAAAGTTAAATGCAGTTGCGAAGCACAACCATAAAAATTAGGTATTCTGCTCACTTTCCCTGGGGAAGTCAGGAGCAACTATATGCAAGTTTGAGACACATAAAAAATTGGCAAAAACAAGAGGAAATTTAAGTCTTTCAAGGTTTGCAGAGGGATAATGAAGCTACTTACCCACCCCTACAGGTGGGGCATGTGAGTCCTTCACAGTACCACAGAGACTGGCAGTAGTAACTAAGTAATAATGATATTTGAGTTAAAGCAGCAGCAGTAGGCCAGAGAGACAGAGCTTGTAGCTGCCTCTCTTCCAGCACACCTCTGCAGCAGCAAGGGAGGACAGGCACCCCAGGGGCATGACTGGAGGCTACAGGTGAGGTTGCTTAGGACCATCAAGGCTTGGTATCCTGCTCAGGCATGAAATCTCTTCCCTTTCACAGCTGTGGTGAGGGTTCTGCAAATTCAAAACCCAAGATTAAAAAC
Source organism: Toxostoma redivivum (assembly GCA_013397375.1). Taxonomy (NCBI): domain Eukaryota; kingdom Metazoa; phylum Chordata; class Aves; order Passeriformes; family Mimidae; genus Toxostoma; species Toxostoma redivivum. Next base: position 555,773 of record VXBI01011364.1, read on the forward strand.
TGTATTTTTTTCCTCTGAAGTGCAGTGCAGAGATTGAAAAAAAAAAATCTCTCAGCATATGAATGGGATACTAAATATTTCTTAACAGATGCAGGAAGTGATTCTGGGCCAGACTGACACTGATCTATTCAGGAGGAGCTCTGACTAAGCATGGGGATTTGCTTATGATTTAAACTAAGTATAGAGAATGTAAACATCTAAATTCCTAAATAACTCTGAGCAATTAACTGATGGCATGTAAAGTCTACTCAGAAAACCTCTGAAGCAATAATGCCATCTCTAGCTGTTATGCAGTACCACATGTGCTTTCCTGTTTTTCCACATTACATCTCTAGGAAGTGAGGAGCTAATGCCTTGGGCAGCTAAGTGTCCCACCTTTGCAAATAAAAAAGGCAAATACAGGGGTCAGATTTTAAAATCTTCTCTACAGTGAGGCAGAGATGAGGTTAGAGACTTGGGCCTGTGGCTCCCTAGCCTGAACTTCACCCTTGCATGCAGATCTGACAGCTCACCAGAGAAAGGGATTAAGCGGAAGATGCACAGCAATATTGTCATTGACAACCTGTTCTGCAGGGCACATGTTTGGGTTATACATTCTAGAAACTGAGAGCCATTTTACATCTGAGCAAATGTGGTCAATGAAAAGATAAAAGAATGGAAACAGGCATTTAAAAAATTGCAAAAGACATCAAAGCACTGGAATATAGATTTCAGTTTAAAAAAAACAAACAACCCTACCTTCTCTCTCCTCCAAGCCTTTAAAACATCCACACTTTTGTTGTTGTTATTATTATTATTATTACTTTTTATCAGTGTCTAGCTTTGAGAAACAGCTAATGGAACTTGCCTATTTGGAGATGCCTTCCAAAAGAAAAAATGTTACAGTACAACCCAAATGTTAAGGGCTATTCTTGTTTTTTAAAGGTAGTCTGAACTTAGCCTCTGGTCGCTACCAAAAATGTAACTATCTTGAGCAGATTGTTTCCATTTAAAATATTTAACTCATTCTTAATGTACATGAGTGCAATGTCTGAAGCTATGGTTCTCACATGGCCCAGCAATCTTTGATCAGGCTAAATTGGAGGAAATATTCACAGCAAAAGAGCCCCTGGTGTGACTCATAATTAGGTTTACGCTACCAATGAAATAAGCTCATTAAGAGATGTTAAGAATGTAAATATAATTTTGAAATCAAATTGTCTGAAAAAATGTAGATTTGGAAATAGAAGATGAAGCGTGGCGGAAGAACTATGACAGGCTGTGTTAATGCAAAGGCAGAACAGAAGACAAGTGATTTGCATAACAGGACTTTAAACCTGAAAATCCTCTTTACCCTCCCTGGAATAATTTATTCCACATCATCGACACAGGCCTCTAACATGCAGATTTTGTTGAGAGCTGGAGGAGCCTAGTGTCTCTTTTGCATTGCGCCTGATTTCAATCAGGAAGGCTGCGTTTAAACACAAAACAAAATCCTCACAACGCACAACAGAAACCCAGCCTGGAAAGAGCAGCGGAGTCCCCAGCTGGCACAGAGCCCCAGTGACAGATCCCATCCTGCTCCCGCGTGTCGGGGCCGGGAGCACGCACTGGTGGCAATGTGTGGGAGTGCCCCCAGGCCTTTGAAGCAGCCTCCTTGATGTGGTATTTGCTGCGGCATTTCCAGCTTAAATCGAACTATTTCCAGCCCAGCTCTGCGCTCAGCGCACTTCGGCTGTACCCAAATGTGACATCCCACCCTCAGGCGTGGGGATGCGCCTACACCAGGGAGCAGGGCACGGCAGGAAGAGCAGTATTTGCTTCTGCTGCAGCCTGCGAGCGCGTTCTGCTGGGCAGCCTCGGCAGACAGAGCTCTGGAGGTAATTGGCTCCGGACCCACCAGTGGCACCCAGGCTCTTCCCTTAAGCCTGTCCTTAGCTTTTGGGATCCCTGCCCCGTGGTTCGGGGGACTCCCTAGAGGCCCTGAGCGCGTCCTGGCGCTGCTGAGCCTGTCCTAAGCGGCGCCGGGCCGGGCTCAGGCCCGGCAGTGCCGGGCGCGGCTGGCAGGGGGCGGCCGCAGCCCGCCGAGGGGCCGGCGCTGCGACACCCGGCGACGCTCAAAAAGCCGAGCACAATTTGAATTTACACCGCCTTCTTTAGGGTCCCTGCAGCCCCCCTCGCACAGCGCATTTCCGATGTAAAACCCTCCCTGTGTTCATTGCCGAGAAAAAAGCGAACCTCACAAAAACTGCCTGTACGTGATTGCTCCCGCTTGCTTGCAAGCGCAGATCCTGTGAGTGGTCCTAAAGCCACCCCACAGGAACAGCAGTGCCAGTCGGACCACAAAGGGTACAGAATCAGCTATGCCCCCTTCAAATCGTATCTGAAAATGAGTGATTTTTGTCTGTGGGTAAATTAGATTACCCGGCTTTTAATAGAAATGCTATTGAATCAGCCCAGCTGAACATCTCTGAATCAGGAAAATGAGATTACTGTGTTACCGACGGAATACAAAAGGACCCAGAGCTGGAGCTGTTGTCAAAGTCCATGCCCAGCTTGGTGGTTGTGCCTCACTCATGTTGCATGCAGCCTATTTGTATTTCACAGCATAGTTTATGAAATACTCATCTTGATTCTACAACGGTTTTAATTTTACATTACCCATTATGTCTGAGCAAAGGCAGTGTAGAAGGATGCTACAAGCATCTAGAGCCAGGAAATGCTGGCTTTTCAATTTGCTATAAACAACCTGCCAAGTCTGGATGAGGAGAAATAATGTTGATTGACACAGTGTAAACACTCAGATGATAAGGATAGCAAGCACCCTCACAAGGCTCTTTTTTGCTATTGCATGGGAGACTGGTTTTAGCAACTTCCTTTGAATTCCACTAGGTGACCACAGAGACCTCTCACTGTGAAATGGTAACTTCTACATTTTCACGTGAACGTCAGTCATCTTTCAAAAATATAAGATCTATTTCAAAGGGAAATTATAAGCTTTAACCAAAACCAGTTAATTCTTTAGGTTCAGTGCCCAGCTTCCTTTGCTCTGAAATGTATGAATCTCACCTGCAATAAAAATTGAGTATTCACTAGGGACTGATCATAAACAAATCAAATTGAAAAATGTGTTTTACAAGGTGGCTAGAATGGGAGAAACTAAAAAGTGCATGTGACATGTAATAAAAAATAGTATGGGATAGTAAAATATGTTATAGGATATGTTTTTATCTCTGAGAAACAGCTGACTTGTTGACACTGACTGGAGCATTAGGTGTCAAAGATTTGTTTAATGTTTTTTTTTCAGGACTCAGTGTCCTGACGTTTTGTCCTGTCTATTACAAAACACAGATTTTGCTCTTGTCATTCATTTCCGGTTTTCTTGGATAACAGTGCTGAACCCTTGGACTAAGAACAGCCACTTTGTTTCATCTGAATTTTTATTTACTGTTTGTCTTCCCTTATGCTGCGAAAATTAATTCACCATTTCCACTTATCTAACACTTCACCAATCTGTTTTAGCATTTAAAATGTTCCCTGGTTGCAAATCAGATCACCTCTTTGACTCATGATTTTCCACTCCATGTTCAGAGGCCTTTAACATAATCAAACTTTTCCAGATAGAATTTAGACTTCAGAGAAGATATCCATTAATCTCAAATCTTTGAGAATTATCCAATAAAACACATCTGAAAATGCAGAAAAACTGCTCTTTAAAAAGGTCTGAATTCTGCCTTTTTACTTCTGGAATATGAATATATTTTCCATCTTTTAATTGACCCAGAGTACAAAATTCATTAAGGTAGTTCTGGTCTAGTTTACTGTCAGTGCTTTTCAGGTAACCTTCAGTGGTATTGGTTTTCACTGCTTTTTTAGTGCTTTTGTGATCTACAGAAAAGGAGATTGCAGTATGCCAGTGATGGCTTCTCCACTTTGAGAAATACTGACAAAAAGAAAACCCTTTTTAAGTGACAAAATGAAAATATAAAAAATAAGATCCATTACAGCTTCAGGGGTGAATTTGTCCTTGTTTATAGTGTTGTTTTGGGCAGCTTTTCTTTTCTTGTTTCCCTTCATTAAATGATTAAAAGCCTTGCCAGTTTCTTTGTGTCTGATTTGCCACTTAATCATACAGATACATATCTTTATGCTGTCCCTGTCTGATCTTATGGGGCTCTTGGACAGAAAGGATCTGAGCCAAAGTCCACTAAATTCAAGGTGATTTTTTTCCCACAGGCTTTTCCTGATGACCAATGGTGTTGCTTATCAGGAATGTGATACAGAATAGATGTTCTGTATCAGATTTGGCAGAAAAAATGACATTTGAAACACTTGCATTCTCTATCTGGCAACACAGATAATGCCTTTGGAAAACACATAGGGACACCTTGCTGCTGTCCTCTCCTTGCCAAGTCTATTCCAGAATTAGGGTCAGTTCTCTAAAATGTTAATTATATACAGATTTGTAAGAATGCCTATTTTCTTTGCATACCTGAGCAGATCTTTCTGTTGTACCCTAAATGAAATGTCACACAGAGTTGACCTTTTGCAGTGTCTAGGAGGTAAATCCTAACACTCTGTCCAGTCTGGTACATTAAGAGGGGTGAAGGGATATTGCAGGGATGGAAAACTTCCTAATCCTTGCTGTTCCCATGGCAGAAGAAACAAAGAACAAGAGCAAGATAAACATGAGCATTAATGCAATAGTTAGTGTAATGAGACAAACAGAAACCTTTCTTACCATCCTGGAAAAAATCAGAAATCATCTGTATAGTGGTGCCTTATCTGACCACAGAAAAACTAAACAACAAGACTCTGAGAAGAATAAGTATTTTGTGAGTGTCTCAAAAACAACTTTGGTGAAGAAGTGACTTTTTTTTCCCAGTGCTTTTCCAGTGTTTCCTGTCCTGCTGAAAACAGTCTGCCATGACTGTACCAGCCATCATTGCTTTGGGACTGCTATGGGAGTAGCACCAAGCTTAGCATGTGTAGGAAAATTGGATTGTGAGCTTACAGCCAAGCCTCATAAATACATTCAAGGTGCTTCTGGATGAGAGTGACTTATTGCAACGATCTTCTGCATAGCTGTAGTACAACATTCTGGGGACCAAGATTGTCAAATACACCCTGACACAGCCACCAAGGCAGCCTCAGGCCTCTGTAAGAGCTTCTTCCTTCCAAGTCATAGTGAATACACCTAGTGAGGCAGAAACCTAAGCCATGTGTGACTGTATTTTTTGTAAATGCACACTGATGCAAAATCTTAGGAAATCGATTCAAGAATTGTTCTCTCTGCTCCATTAAAAAGTGACATGATGAAAAGAGACTGTGAACCTTGCATTAACTAGGCAGTTAAATCAGGTTTCTACATGTCTCATGCATCTGAACCCTCTGCTGATCTTAGCCATTCGTTTTAATTTGTCAGTACACTAGATTTCTACCAAGCTGATACAGGCAAAAGCAATTTCCAGGGAGAAATGCAGACGTCTGGTTGTGAGAATGAAATATTTCAGCACGCCTATCACATGTGACAGCTAAGCAAATCTGTCCCTGGTGCTGACTCTATTAAACCCTTCTGTGCTTGGTAATAAAATACTGCCACCTCACCACTACCCAAGGTAATGGGAGAGGAAGTCTATAAAGACCCTCAGTGGCTTCAAGATAACTGGAAAAGGTGTAAAGAGAAAAGAGTAATGCAGAGCCACTCAGCAATGTAGGGATACTGTGCTTAATTTACAGCCTGAATGAAAGTCTCATGTATTAAGGAGCTGCCTTGGATAGTAATTAATAAAATCAGGTTCAGAATGAAAAGATGAGTGTGCTTGTCTCAGGACTCCACCCAAGACTTACTCCATTGCACCACTCTTGCTTAAGCTGCTTTACATAGTGAAATATTGCAATTCTCTCTCTCCACAGGCTGAAAAACGTATCTCAAATAAACTCAGTTGAAAATAATGTGTCATAAATTTTCTTCTTTCACATCAAATTGATACTCAGATTTGTGTCACTGGATTTTAGAGACATTCTCTCACTCTAGGTTTTCATTATTTCTTTATTCATTGATGTGGATTGCATAAAACTTTGAAGACAGGTAGAAATAAAAAAATAAGAAAAAATGAATATTTGTAGGGACATTAAGTTTCACATTTCAGAACATAAGTCAAATTCATTACTAAGAGTGAAGAAATTAATTTTCCTTCAGCTCAGGCCATTCCAGATGTGCTTCCTATGATGTTTTCTTATCCTCATGAAAGCTTGGATGCAAACCCTGCCTGAAAGGAGGATACCTCACCACAGAGAACACTCTTCTGAAATGGTTTGAGAGTAGACAGCGACAAATTATATTCTCCTGTACCTATTCTAAGGTTAATTATAAAATTGTTCCAATGTGAAGGGGTAGGATTTAATTGCATTTCTGTGCCAGTGAAGAAGCAGGAATGGATTAGTGTTTTTAGAAAAAAAGATATGCCTGATATTTAGCCCTTGTAATACTCTATCAAGATGTGATAGAGAGAGGTTCAAAGCCCAACCTTGTTCTAGAGTGCATGGGATAAGGTATGGGTGCATAACACTCTCCTCACATAACCTAGGGTAGCAATAGCAAGGGAATTATCTTTGTAATTAAGCCATTAAGGCACACGACCTCCTTCAGAAAGAGGTATTTGGGTAATTAAGTTTGTACTGTACCTTGTGGACAATCTGACAGTCTTGAAGATACTCTAAGAGAGTGTATGTATTGGTATTTTTAAAATTATAAATATGTTTAAAAATAAATGCTCATTCTAGTCTGTTTTCCTTCCTCTTGTCTCTCATGGATCTCTCTCTATTGTTCCTTCTATATGGAGCCTCCTAACATCAGCATCTCTGCACATATGTTAGCACAATGGGTTGCCATAAAGGATTACAAACTCATGCAGTTCCTACAAGGTCACTCAAAAATTCAGGTTGGAGTACAGACTATAACCAAAGAGATGCTTTAATCCAAAGTAAATTCAAAAAGCAAATCGTTCTTCCAAATTTCCTCAGAGACAATACATTTTACAGCTGCGGAATCTGCTATTGAGTCATGCTGTGCTCAGACTTCAAATGAGTAAAACCTTGAAGAAAGCTGTGTCTTTATTGGAATTCTTACAGGTTTTTTTCACTTTATTTGTGATAAATATTAAAAAAAAAAAAGAAAATATACTGTACAAATTATTCAGGGTGTAGTTGATGGCACCTACACTTAATAAGTAAAAATTTTTGTCTTCTTATGCATATTTTCTCAGCAGTAGCTTTTCAGGTGTTTCACAGCAGTGATTGGTAACAGCGAGCACCCTAGACTAGGCATTTTCTCATGTCTTTGCTGACAAAAAAATGAGTAACAAGCAAGTTTGTTATTCATCCAGGTCTAATCGATAAGGAAAGGAAGAAGAGTGGAGTGACTAAGGTCGGAGTCCGGGTCATGGCAGAAGTGGAAGGAAAGTTCAAAACACCACATCTGATTGTAAAAACACTCTTATACAGTGGGAAGCCTTGTAGCACAAGAATCTTACCATGAGAAGGACTGAGCCACACCTAAAACTGTAGATATTTGCTACAGAGGGAGAGGCTATGTAGCTCAGCAGTTTGAGCAAGAGAGTGGGGATTCAGCATTCAGTTTTATGCTGGGGTTTTGTGCTGCTACACATTCCTGTAAATTTGATATGCAGTCCTGGCTTTATTACTAACTGGCTCAGTGGAGTCCAATATCCATGTTGCACAGCAGGTTGCTCCTTGACCATGCATGAAATTAGGTGCTGGCAAATACAAGATTTGCTTCTTTGCAGTTGCAATCATGTGTCATGATGATAGATAAAATATGTGACCATCTTCACCAGAGACTAATTTTTTGCTTCTTGTATTTATATCTCATGTAAAAGATAGAAAGAATACCTGCTGATTCACAGAGTTTTGCTGAAGATTAATTTAATTGGAATACTGTTCTTGAAGAAAGCTGTGAAAGCTAAAGACCAAGGTTAGCATGTATTAGGATTTATTTCAATGGAGATGTAGCTATCAGCACTCATGTAAAAAGAGACTCCATTTAACTCAGGTGAATTCAGATGACTTTCAGAACTTATGCTAAAAAAGCTGTCTGGAAAACACAGCTCCTTTACTGGGCTCTCTCTTCCCAGCAGAGGCAAAGGACTCCTTTCCTATGGGTCCTTATACATTATTTCCTTTATGCATCATCCAAAACATGCTCAGGTCAACTGGAATCTTTTCTTTCACTTGAAAGAACATTAACTCCTAGCTACACACAGCAAGATAATTGTTAGAGTGATGATTTATTCTCCTTTCCATGAATTTGGATGCTACCATAAAGTACTATCAAATGAAGACATCTATATTGTGAAAGACCACTCTCCACAAATACTATGGAAAACAACCAATCCTTTGTGTCTTTCATTTTCTACCAGTATCTGGTTATATATCAGCAATTAAGGGAAACTTGCAATATCTGCAAAGTCAGTGTTAATATCCCCATTGAGAACTGAAGACACTGGGGAACAAAGAAGAGAATTGAGTGTTCCAGAACTATAAAACTAGACAGTACATTTTGATATACTCTATTATGTGCAGCTATTGTGTATTAAGTTATAGAGCTCTGAATGCACATTCACCTATAACATCACTTTTCATAAGTTTTTATCACAAAATAGGATGTTTCAAATTGTCAGACATTGATGCATTTTGTACATTTAATTGCTTGCATTTTCAATTTAGTGGAGAAGTTTACAAACACAGTATTTTTAATAGATTCAAAATGAAATAGTGCATTTGCAATTTCTTTTATCCAAAAGCAAAGAAAGAAGAAGAAGAAAAAAATCAACAGTAATTTACTGTGCATAAAACAGGGGGACATCTATTGTAGTCCTTTCCTACCCATATATGATAATGACTTCCCTGTTGATTTTGAGATAACCACCCTAAGGAATAAAACATTGCAGCATTTACTCTGTTAGAAATGTTACAATGGTTTTGCCTGAGTAAATGCGGCCAGTTTGGTTTCTTCCTTGTTTTAGATGGTCTTTTTTAAGGTCAAAAATTAATTTCACTGAAATTGCTAGTACTTTTGCCAATTATGTCATTGCAAACAGGAAAATAAGCAGTACATAGGAGACAAGAAAAAATACGTAGCTTACTTTCCCCTGGTAGTTTCAAAGCTGGATGCTTTGGAGTTGGCATCCTGCTGGCTCCTGGCGCTGCGAGAGGACTGCTTGACAGATCTGTTCCCTGTGGCTGTATCCAGACTTGTAGTGACCCCTTGAAGGAGAGGGATCTCTCTAGCAGTGCTTTGTAGGGTTGTCCCTTTGCTGCGAGATGAGCTTCCCATCTTGTCTCTGCCAGGGTCACCATCTCTGTGTCCATTTGGCTGACTTGCAGGGGTAGATATTGTAGGACTGGGAGTTTTCTTCTCTGCTATCATTCCCAGTGTCTCACCTGCAGATGCAAAAGGAGGTCCCTGTGAGGCACTTGTTTTGGCAGCTTGGATTTCAGAAAGGAGCGACCCTCTAATTGTGGTCAAAGATGGAGTCGAGTCTGAGTGACTTGTCTGGGTTTCATCGCCTTGTCCTGTGGTCCAGAGTTTTCCTAGGGGGTTAAATCCAGTGCTGCCCCTATGTAAGTGTAACAGGAGCAGCAAGAAAATTATCTCTTTCATTCTGATGGTTTGTAAATGCTATAAGTTTTCTCACATTTATTTCCTAAACAAGAAATCCTGTAGTTTCTCCCTCCTGGGCTGCTGCTCAGATAGTGAGCCTACCCAGAGGATGCCCTGACAGGCTTTATTTCTGTAGAAAGGAAACAGGTTTTGGTGTTTCAAAACTGACAGAGGAAGCCTGGTTTCCTGTTTCTGTGGATCCCTCTGCAACCTGTGACCCCTTGGAGAGTAGTACCCTGGCAGACTATGTGGGAAGAAAAAAAGAAGTCTGCAGAAAGCACAGGATAAAGATTAATGGTGTGATAGAAATGTGGAAAAATATGTACTGTGAAGTAATCCTGAGGGATAAAACCTGAAATTATTAGCTAATTTTCCTTTCACATGTGCATGTACGGACAAATTACTTATCACATGTGCCCTTTGGATGGCTCAAAGTTATGACCTTGTTGTTGGAAAAAGAATTGGCAGAACTGGTGTGCTATGCAAAGCTGAACATTTTCTGTGTCTTCTCTTTTTTCTCTGAACATTTAAGCAGACTGCTGCTAACAGAGCAGAGATAAGGAAGAGGTTCACACTGTATCCATCACTGATCTCCACGCCTGGAGATATTCAAACTTGACTCAAAACTCAAAGACAAGACCCTGAGCAGTATGATCTCAGTTCTGCTTAGAGTTGGGTTTTGGACCAGATGACCTTTGGATGTCCTTTCCAGACTACATCACTCTATGAAATTATGCTTGGTAGCTGCAAGGTAGAACACTGCAGCCAGGAAAGTGGATGAAAGCTTTCCTCCTTTTCTGCCATTCTCCAGCTGTCTGAGAGTGAGGCTGCTTTGTTTCTTGTTGAAGGAAAAGAAAGGGAAAAAGTAATTGCTGAAGAAATCACAGAGAAATACAACATGAAATTTTAAAGTGGGTACAAAGCAGCAACAGAATAGACCTGTCAGGAACCATATAGATCTGAGAGACCACTGCATACCAGTTCAAAAAGCCTCTGGCCACTGACATAAGTACTTTACTAAGGACTATGGACAGGACAACCCTGAAAGCAAGCTCACACACCTGCAAACAGAACAGCACTTTCTGGGTGCACATTATGTTATTTGAGGCCCACCTTTTCTCAAAAACAAATGCAAAAGCTCCATTCCATGGAAATCTGATGACTAATGGGGACACAGCAGAAAAGCTGGTAAATTACTTGCATATCTTTTCAGAAAATACTTTTAAAAAACCCCAAAACCAAATCAATAAACCCAAGAGCAAAACACCAAACATGAGGGATAAACCACCAGCTCTTGTTGCAGTCAAATAAATCTCTCTGATGATTATTCCTGTTTAGAAGATTTGGATAAGAGTGCCCTGCTTTCAGTTTCCAGGTGAAAAAGTTTAGGTATGTTAAAGGGTTGGGTTTTCCCTCTCTTATGGTTTGTTTTTCTGTTTTATTGTCTTGGAAAGCACAGGCTTTTACTGTGTAAGTAAACCAGATGCAATTTTATGATACAACACACTAGAAAAGATATGCAGTTAAGCTTTCTTCTGGAGACTATTTCCCCTCTCTTTTTTCTTATTCACAGTGAAATCTGTATGTGACCTTTGAATGTAGGACACAGGAGACAATCTAATGAGCAATTTAATTTAAAGACTAACACAAACAATTTCATGTGAGTGCTTATCTTTTTGAGCTTTATATTTGAGGTTTTGAATTAGTACCATTACCTGAATTAGCATTTGGCATCCCGTATTTTTTAGAAATCACAAGACAAAATGAAAGGTAAATTAGTGTTGACTGTATTTGCAACTTAAACACAAGCTGACTTAAAAAAATTACAGCAGCTACATACTGTGTTTATTTATGCAATAAGACTGCCTAATAGCAAAAAACCACCTTGGATTCTGCTTTGAGTCACTCCATTCCAAGTGTTAATTCTGCCTCTAAATTCAGAGAAGAAACTGCAGATTTCCACTGGTGCAGAGAAAAGTAATGCAGAGGAGTCTGGCTTCGGTGGTTGGTAGATTTCACTACAACAGTGTTTATTTCCCTGTCTGAATACTCCAAAATGAAAATCTATTGTTAATATTACTTCATCAGCACATGCCTGGGCTTTAGATTAAAAGATAAAATTGTTTGAAGGCTGTTTTCATTTAGAAAAACAATCTTGGCACTGTAAGAAACTCATTATATCCATTTTCAGGTTGTTGTATGCTGGATCTGAAACCCAAGCTCATTATAAGCCTTATTTCAGCATTAGTTCACATCCAAGTGCTGCTTGTCTTGGTGCAAACTGAACCCACGAAAAGATCAGCACTTGGATGCATTTGGTGAAACTCAGGTAGAATTAGATTCAAAATTGTTCTGAAAACTCCCACTCAACATGCTGCCCACTCCTGTAAGCATAAATCCATAGGTGCCACATTTTTTTATTAGTTGTGTATTCATGTTACTGAAATCCCTGCATGTTGGGCTGGCCTCAAGGTATTTTCTTGGAAATTTAAAAAGTTGATCTTGGAGCAGAAGCTGGATCTCAAGTTTCCAATCTGTATTAAGTGTCCATATGAGAATCTACACTCATGCTGAACATGATATTCTTCCACTCAATGAGTTTTACCTCCACAGGTATTGGTACATTCAGCAGAAGTCGTGGGGAGTCTCTCACCTCCTGTGAGAGCACAAGATGGTAAAAGAAGCACTTTTCTGGGAGGTGGAAATGGATTGTGAAGTTGCAAATGCACTCCTGGGGGAGTCATTTCAGTCACCAGACTGCATTATATAAAAGAACAGCACCCTTCTGCTCACAGAAAAGTTATCCCTGTTTTGTACTGCAGGAGGACACTATTTATTTTCAGGGTTAAAACTGTGGTTCTTCAGACAAGGCAACTGCCTTACTGATGCTTAAGTGAGCTGACCAAAGACTCTGATTTTAGACTTTCATATTTTACCTCTGCCAATGGCACACACTCAACACCGTGACTTCAGACAAATACCTGAACATCTCATTGCACAACCTGAGCCATCTTCAGGAACATTCAACTCTCCCCAGGCACTGTAAGGAGAACATCAGGTTTGCTCTCCCCTAAGTTACAAGACTGCATAGCCACCTTGACAAAGTTATTGTTGATCCTCCAGATTATTTAACATCTTCAATAAGATCACCGTGGCTACACAGCCATAGCCCATCATCCTCACTCTTCGGGCTTTACCAGTAGAAAACCTATTCCCAGTCTTAGGCAGAGTGGTCCAAATCCATAGGGATTAGTCACCCTGGAACTATTCAGGCCAAGGATTGCACAGCCAGATCATCTCCTCTACCTCTGCTGGGAGCTACAACAACTATAAAGCACTGCTCATTCAATGGGCTCTCTGTCTGCTTAGCACCTGGAGTCACAAGTGATATGGTAAAAAATGAGAGTTTCTATGTAAGTGTTGTGGTTTAACCTCAGCCAGCAAACAAACCCCATGCAGCCACTCACTCAATCCTTCTCCAGTAGGATCAGGAAGAAAATCAGAAAGGCAAAAGGTAGAAAAGTGTTGCATTGAGATAGAGACAGTTCACTAGGAAAAGTAAAAGCTCTACATGTAAGCGAATCAAAACAAGGAATTAATTCAGTGCTTCCCATGGGCATGCAGGTGTTCAGCCATTCCCCATGAGAGCAGGGCCCCATCTCATGTAATGGTTACTTGGGAAGACAAATCAAATGCCATCACTCCAAATATCCCCCCCACCATCCCTTCCTCCTTCCTCCCCACCCTTAATACACTGAGCATAATACCACATGGTGTGGAATAGCCCTTTGGTCATTGTGGGGTCAACTATCCCATCTGTGGCTCCTCACAACCCCCCCCACACCCCAAAATTCCCTGCCAGTGTGGCAGCATGAAAACCAGAAAAGGCCTTAGCTCTGTGCAAGCCCTGCTCAGCAATAACACAAACATCTCTGTATTATCAGCCCTGTGTTCATCACAAATACAAAACACAGCCCCATACCAGCCACTGGAAAGAATTTTAACTCTACCCCAGCCAAAACCAGCACAGTGAGAAAGATGTTATTGAATAGCTCTTTATTCCACTAGTGCGCTTACTGCTGGGAGAATTTTGCTTTCCCTAGCTCCACATCAAACACACTTGTATTTGACATAAATCTCACATTTCCTGCAGTGCCTCTTGGTACTAGCTGAATGGTCCAGTGAAAGAGCCACTTTGCTTTCCTCTCTCATATACAGATGCACAGGGCAGCACTCAAGACAGGAAAATAGGTAGCTCACGATAAGGAAGAAGAAATCACTTCTGCAGTCCCTCTGCAATGATTCAGAAGATTCTTATCAGGTTATGAAGAGCTCTAAATACCTCTATATCAAAAGTATCTTTTTCTTGTCATAATGTTTCCTCTGTAAAGTCCAAAAGTATACTGAAGACTCCTGAGCAATACCCATACTTATTGTTTGGTTGGGTTTTAATTTTAGGTTTTTTTTTTAATTTAAGAGCTCATATCCAATGTGTATGGCTGGTTAACATGAATTAAAAGCATACCTTACAAAATATGTAATCAGATTTAAGGCGGCCACATCTTACAAATTAAAGCCATTGAATACTTAGAAAAAAACGTATTTCTCTAAGTCTATCCAGGATGTTCAAACTTTGCATCTAAAATAGGATTCCATGAATCAGTAAGATTTCTTTAATTTTATCCTAATTACATACTAAAATAATTTCTTTGAATCCTAGTTTGCTTAGAACGGTAGTAAAAGGAGAAAAACCATTACTTTGTGTAAAAAGGACATAGCAGCAGAAGGATTTTCCAATTAAAGGCCAGGAAATGAAGTTTGCGTGGTTACAGCATGAACTCCTAGTGTTTCTAAAGGCTCAGCTGTGATCAGGATCCAGTTAAACAGAGTCCTATTCCATCATCAGCATCACTCTCGATCAAACTAAGCAAACACAATACCCTACAGTATCTGAGTACCTTCACTGAAGTATCATGTAATAGCTGTGTTTTTAAAGTGTATTCCAATATATTCTTTTCCTTTGCCTGTGGGCATGTTTTTAGCCTTCAGAGACATTATGTATTCTTTTACTTGGGAATAGCGGCAGCTGATGAAGGAGATTGCTGTCTGCTTTGCTCTAACTTCAGCCTATCCTTAGGGCAAAACTGACATCAGATAAATGGCAACTGGCAATCATCTGGTTACTTTAAAAAAAAAAACAGCCCTCTGTTGACTGTTCTAGCATTTCCTTTCTATAAATGACTTTGATAGGCAAATAAACCAAAGAACACTAGGTTTTTCCTAGAAGAAAAGAAATAACTTATTGGTGCCGAGATCTCACTTTGGCCTTTTTTTTCACAGCATTGCCTCCCAGGTGTGATGAAGCCACTTGTCTTTGATGACCATTGCAGCCTTTTATACCAGCCTCAAGGTGATGGTGCTAAAAAAGAGTTTTGCTGAGGCAATGCTTACACTATTCTGGAGACCGAATCATTCCCATGAGCCAGGAAATCAGCAAGAGACCTAGGAAAACAACAGTTACCTATAGAGGCTTTAAATCCAGCACTAAGAAAAGCTTGGCTTTATCTTCAAGAAAATGTGGCAAGCTGGGGATTAAGTAATAATGCCTGAAGGACAGAAACTTCCTGGATGCACTTTTCATCTGTCTGATAGTGTGGATTTCCCACCCAAGTCTGCTACTGACAAAGCTTTGTTAGCAACACCCTGTGAAAACAAAACCATGCTACTCACAACCTCCCATGCCAGCTCATTCCCCAGTATATCCATCAATAACATTCTGTGGAAACTAGAAGGAAGCCAAGATTGTGACAAAAGACCAAGGAAGCAAAAATTTCTTCTGCTAGAAAAACACATCCTTGTCTGTGCTGGGCTGATCTCATGCAGCTCAAGGCGACTCCACAAGGTGATCAACCCTCCGGAGTAGCAGTGCTGCAAGTGACTGGAAGAGCAGCACTTCCCTGAACTCTGGGAGCAGCCAAACTCCTTGGCATTCTTTAAGGGCAGGTGTTGTGAATTCTTCAAGTGTTTACCATATTTGTTTTGTAGAGTCTAGGGCTAAGAGACTGCATTGAACACATTTATTTGTCTCCTTTGGCAAAAGTAGTTGCTTCATTTTGTTCACATCAATAGCAATGAGAAGTGAAACCAGGAAGCTCCCACTACACCTTTGGTAGCAAAAAGAATGGAATAAAAAAGGAAAGAGAGGTGACTGAAGAGGAACAGGGCATCAAAAGGAAAGGAAACTGATAACAGGCAAAAAACAGAGAGATGATAACTACAGAAATAGTGACAGCTCTGGAAAGAGAACCCTGTGCTAATATTTGAGTTTGTTACTTCAAATAAGCTTTCTTAGAACCTAGAAGTAAAAGCTTCCAAAAGTAGAATACCAGAAATAGGCCTGAACTGCTTTGTCTTCAGGAGCTGTCCAAAGAAGTCCCTTTCCTTCCTAATACTGTGTACCTATGCTAAAATGTAAAGAAACAGGCAAACATGTGAATGAAATATGCATCAAGGATGCTGCTGGCCTCACAAAAAATGAGGTGAGTGTCCAGAGTGAGGTGAGAAACTTTTTCACCCTTTCCACTTCATTCCTTATATTTCCTGAACATAGTAAAGGATACATCAGACATTTCAAAAGTAGCAGCTAGAAATGACCCATAATCACCCAGCTAATAAAACTGGAGGATCTGTCAAGCTGCATAAGGAGCACTCTACTTTTAGGCAGCTTGCTATGACTTCATTTTGCAGAAATCAGACTGAAGTGATAGCTGATATTCCTCCCATCACTGTGTTTCTTAATGCTGTTTCCATGGCAAATATACGGACTTGGCTTTTTACAATCACACTCTTTTACCACTTTTCTTAGGTATGCATTTCATGGGAAAATATATGCCTACTCCCCTCCCTCTTCCACACCCTGCAAGAAGCTCAGTCTGGAGTGAGAGTCACAGATCCTTTAAAGGACAGTGAGAACCCATTTGCTTCTTACTAAGGAGAATGAACATTGTGTAAGTTATGCAAAGAACAAGGCTCTATGGATCCAATCAAGATAAAAAGCTGCATGTGATTTCCTATGACTACAGGAGTTCTGCTCACCATGTTTTGTTTTTCTGCATTTTACTCTTCCAAGACATCTCTGGGTCAATTTAAATTTTGTCTTTTTATACACAGAACTCCTTTTCCCATTTTTCCAGCAGTGAGGCCCCAGCATTGCAACTGGTAGTACACAGATAACCATGAAGCTCTTCCATTACTCATGAGCTATGGCCTGTTGCCAAACTCTGCCTGGGACATTTGGAAAGGCTTAGAGGGATAGAAACCTAAAAGGGAAGGTGATAATAAAGCTGTAGACATTTCAGTATACATAAATTAAAGTTTATCCATAATTCTGTCTCCTAATTTTTGCTGCTGTGCTTGAAATTTGTCAAAGTTTGTCTGGATACATGACTAGAGCTTGTAGTTTATAAGGTGAGTGTATGAGAGGCACAGGAATAAATATGTCAGTCCCTAGTTTATTTTGTGACCATGGTGTTCTAGTTCAGTAAGGTAAGAAATTTGGTTTTCTGGGTGCTTCCCAGCTGGCACCTCTGTGGTTTGAAGTGTACTGTGTCAGGATATGGTAGTGTCGAATTTCCTTCAGATATGACTATGGGGTAAGTTAAGTCACAGAATTGAATCAGTTCAGGAGGATGTAAAAGTATCTCTCCAAAGACTGGAGCAGCCTGGTGGCAGGCAGTTTTGTCTCAGATTTGCAATCAGTTTTTTTTTATATGAATAGGTTTGGTAGAAGAGCTAAGGATGTGGAATATCTGTACAAGATATCATTTGAAGGTAGGGCAAATTATCTCCAGATTGACCAGTGATGGCATGTTTTAATTTTCCAGTCAGAAAATGGTGCATAAGCATGGGAGAAGCCAAGGATTTGTCAGAAAAGAGATTTCAAACCAGCTCAAATTTACTCTTCAGTGTAGTCTTTAACACAAGAATTTCCAAATTATCTTTTTCACCTGGGTTTAAAACCTCACATTCAGCTACTGTGTGGATTGCAACTATACAGAGCTATATTTTGTTTTCCTGGGAAACTTGATAATATGTAAAACTAATCTACATTAAGGCTTCTCAAAATTCTTTGATCTTGCAACAGAAGGATGTTGCTCCAAGCTCTAGGAGTGAGCTCTCTGCTATTTACAAAGAAGCTTTTTCCATCATACGGAAAATAAATTTGAGAGAGTTTTCTCTGGCTCACATGATAAATTCTATTCCTAGAAAATTAGTTAGCAGTCTTGACATGCCCTGGGAGAAAAACAAAGGGAAGGCAACATGAACCTCTGTGTGTAATCTTCTATTTGAGCAAATGTAGATTATTTGTAGTGACTAATTTTTCCCTTGGAACAAAAAAGTGAAGGAGGTTTGAGTAATGTGTGATGCGATGGTTGCCGCATCTGGGAGTTCAGAGTTGGACTGGAGCCTGAAGTGGCTTCATTTAGAAAATAAAGAGCTTTGGGAGCAAGTACTAAATCTAAATATACGCATGTGTGCTCATGTCTAGCAGCCATGGCACAGTAAGTGCCAAATGAGAGTTGGGATTGGAAAGGTATTTGAAGGATTTCTTAGCTGTGTCAGTAAGAGGAAAGCTGGAGGTTAAGACAGTGTCAAAAGAGGTCAGAGCAAGCAGTAATGGCCAACAGCAAATGATTCCAATTGGAAGAGTTAGAAAACCTTGTACCAAGTGTATAAGCATGATTCCTTACTTCTCAACCTTGCCTTCTTTGGCAGGAGCTTTAAAGTGCAGGGAAAGGATCATATCAGCATACCCATGACTCAGCACTGGGCAATTGTTAGAAAGAAGATTCAAATAGGTTATCAAAGGAAAGCAGCCTCAGCAGCTGGCTATAACCAGTTCTAGTGGAAAGATAAGAGAGCAAAGAATTAGTATATAACACATGCTAAGCTCTCAAATGAAGGTGTAGCATGGTATCACAGACCAAGGAAAAAAGAGCAGAGCACAGATGCTCTTACTAAATGCAATATTGATCTCAATCACCAGTCCTGGTTGGAGAAAAGAGAAGCAATATCCCATTCCTCCCAGGGAGGAGATGCTGACTGTGCTGTAGCTCCCTGTCCATGGCCTGAAGGTATCAGATGGACAGTTCAAGGATGAGCACAAGAACAGAGAAAGGGGATATGTTCTAGGAAGTTTGTCTATATGTCATTTTTAACTGTACTTCATTTGAACTGTGTATCATTGCAACTGCACCAAAAATCATTATGTCATTCCATAGCTTAGAGTTTCATGAAACTAAAAAAGTTGTTGGTTTTGCATATAAAGTATGTTCCCCTTATTGCTCATGAATTTGGAGTATAATGGTGGAGAATTCAGGCAATGTAGTCTTTGCTATGGATGCATCAAACTGCAGAGCAGAATCTGTACTGTGAGTAGCAGACGGGAGGTAGCAGAGGAAAACCCATCAGTGTGTGTTGCAGTCCAGGACAAGCCTTGTCAGTAACCTGGGCCACTAACCAGGGATATTTCCAATAACTTGGGGCGGGAATTTCATTGGATTAATTTCTGTAAAAAGACTCACTCTCAATGGCATGCAATTCTGGTGAAAAGACAAAGAAAATGTAATAGAACCAGGCAGGCTAGGCTGTACTTGGCTTCCTGTGAAGCTCCATGATTCTATAAAATGGGATGTATGGTTTGCTGGGAAATACAGGCTTCACAAATTTATGAGGCACAGTAAAATGAAATGATTGATGGCTTACTCCTGGCTTTTCAAACTGCCTGAACTGAGCAACACATTTTCCTGCCATGTGGTGGGCTAGGGCCTAAGATGAGTGCTTATGTTTGTATGCAATCTGTCTTTACCCTCTGCAATAATAAAATATTCTCTACGAGCACCATTTCAATTTCTACATGTTTCCAGTTGTTTTGCCACTGCCAGCTACATTTACTGAGTTTCAAACAGCCCTAACTGATAAATTACTGAGTTGGAGAGGTGGAAAAGATAGCTTTTGTTTGGGATGGTGTTGGTTGCTGTGCAAGAAAATATGTATATTTAGAGCAGCAGCTTAAATCCTTCCTAAAGCCACTAAGCAAAGCATTGTAGGGTATATAGAAGAATATGGGAACACCTGACAGAAGGTGCATCATGATGTTGAGTAACCCACAGTGGCAAGCGTGTAATAAATCTATTTAATAGACATAATCTGTGTATGCTCCCTTTAGTGTATGTCAGCATTCAGCCTACCTCTTGTCCAGCTCAAGTGTGGGGTGGCAGAGAACCATGGCTCCCCCATCCTGAGTGCTGGATCTCCTACTTAGGGCCACCAGAAAACTGGTGGAGAAGCTGGGAGGTGACTAGGGACCCTCTTTTCTGGGTTGACCAGGTTGTATTTACATGGGTTTTTTCCCCCCATTTTGCATCGTGACTTCATGCTGGTAAAAGAGCAATGAACAGTCTGTTTATTCAAAGAGAAGAAGCAGGGGGAAGCTCAGAAGTACAAGTCACTTCATATTAGTAGTATGTTTCCAAGGGAATTTTGAACTCACCCTCTGCAGAATAGCTATGAGGTTCTGTACATGGGAGGCCAGCCAAAGGATGGAGAGGATGAAGGCCCAGTTACACCAGTCAGAAAGGTTACAATCAGAAAGGCTACCCCCTGTATTACAACCACTTGCAAGAGGAAGAAAGATGGATTAAAGTTGTAGGTGATTTCCTTTCTAAGGAGAGCAGAGAGCCCAATAAGCCAACCCATGGGAGTGTCTGCTGCCTGCCTGGGACCTGGGTTAGGATCTCACCAAGACACTTCCCAGCCTGGTGCAGCCCTCAGAGTACCCCAATACTGACCTCCTACACAGGGGGCAGGGAAATGGCAACGTGTAGTCCAAGTGCCATCAACACAGGACTTCAGGGCCTTGGGACATTCGGTAAGGAAGTCTGGGGCACAAGTTATAGCCTCTTCCAGGCTTCCAGCTGAAGGCAGCAACCCTGGAAGAAACAGATGGGCTAAGTCTAGTAATACATGGTTCCATGGCTGGTCAATATTTTGGGGGTTTTGACAGTGGAATGGCCTGCATAGCACCAGGCATGCTGGCATCAGATAGGAGTCACCTTTCTCAGCAAGAGAGGACAGTGCTTGCTCAGGAACTAGCAGGAATTGGCAGAGCTTTAAACTGTGTGTGACTATGTTGCTATTGGGTTGTTCCTGGAGTGATATGCAAAGATTAGAGGGACCAGCAAGGCCCCTCTGCCAGGGACTGTGAAATGTATGAGCCACACTGGAGCACACTTCCAGTCTTACGGAGATGAGGTCAAGAACCAACAGGGGGAAAAAAAAGCCAACAGGGAAACAAAAAAAGCCAACAGGGAAACACCAGGGAAATAACTCAAAGGAATTAAGGGGTGTTTCTGTAAGAAGGTGACACAGCCAGCTGCCCAGCTGAGGTGTCTTTTCACCAAAGCACAAAGCATGGGCAACAAACAGGATGAGTTTGTTGTATTCAGCAATACAGAAGGAGGTTAATGACATTTTTTTTTTTGGTAATCTCTTTTTTCCTTGCAAGATGCTCAGAAACATTTAAAGAGTTCAACTCAATAAGCAGAAAGGGGTCAGGTATATACCTGAACTATACAATCTTTAGGTACTCTTCCTGCAAAAAATGTTATCTCTCTACAAATTTATGGAAATTACATTGAAGACAAAATCTCAGTCTACTCTCTTACAGGAGAAGAGCTGAAGAAATTGCTAAGAATAGAGGAAGAAAAGAAGTTGGGCAAGAGATGAGCTGGAGTCAGAGCTTATAGCCGAGTACATACATTGCTCTGTTTCTTTATTTTTTCTCATCTGATGTGGTGACTGATGTGAGTGTGATCAACTCAAGACATGAAAGTAGAAACTCCAGCCCATGAGTAAAACTGAGACCCAAAAAGATGGAGAAGAGTGGGGGGAGGAGAAAACAAATGCACTCATTATATTAAGCATTACAAATTTAGTCAAGAGTTTTCCAGCAACACCTAGTGGTCATTAAGCACTCAAGTAAAATTTCCTAGGAATTTTAAGGAGTAAATTATCCTGCTGGTAAAATAAAAATTAAAAAGTAACACTTTCAAAAAAAAGTAATAGAAAATGTTTTGTGTTTTTGTTGGGTTGGTTTTCCCCCTGTTTAAACCTTGCTGACACATCACAAATGGATTATAAATCTACTATTTTTTGACTTGATAGAGTGTGTTTGAACTTGCACTTCAAGAAAGGTGAAGTCCTTTCTTCGATTGAAGCCTTAACAAGTTTGAAATACAGCTTTTAAAAGTAATACCATTGCAAGACATTTTAGTATGATGACTTGGGGGGACTGATTTGTCAGAAAAGGATTACTTGCACAGAATATGTGCACATGATACTGAAGGACGAAAATCTAACATCCATAAAAAAAGTTACATCCTTGAAGTGCATTTATGATAGACTTTAAATAAAACCTTGTATTACAACAATTTAAAAGTCCTAGAGACAGTAATTTAAAGAAAATATATAGAATATGATCAGTAATGTCAGGACTCTTGTCTACAAATTGAACATTAAATATGTGTGAAGTCTGTCTTGCTGCTGTGCATACTTCAAATTTAAGAACATGCTGATATGCACCATTGACTTGAGGAGTCTGAACTACCAGTGCTCCCATACAGAGAAATAATTTCATACTGACAGATCACCATAAAAAATTATTGGAATGTAACAATTTTTAAGCCTCATTGTATTGAAGGGTACTGTGGACTTTGGTGAGACTTTTACACATATAATCATTGGGAATCTTGTTGCTTTAACTGAATTTTTAAGAGTTGAATTCTTAAAAAAATATAAAAATCTGAAGTCCTCCACTGAAAACTAGCACAATGTTAATGTAGAATGTGAAAGAACCTTTTCTTCGGAAAAAATTGAGTACCTCTTGTTAATTCTGCTTTGGTGTTCAATAGCTTAAACAAGAAGTTATCTTTTTTGATTGGGGTAAATTTAAAAAGAAGAATCCACACAATTTGTCAGCAGAGTTGCTTGCTATCTGCAATTTCAATTACTATGGGAAAACAGGAATATACAAATTCTGTGTAATATTTGATTTCCAGCATAATTTTTCAGTGAATATTCATAGTGGAAATGTATGTGGAAGAGGCAGGATCAGATGAAGATGTAACTTGAGAGGTACATATACTGGTTGTTAAGGTAACAGAAGAAGGAACAAGCAGAAATTTTCATCAAAGACTGATTCTCATTGAGCTCAACACATCCTGGCTGCCTAGAGAGTTCAGTATCTAAAAACTGGAAAGAAAATAGCAAAAGGTCAAACACAGAGATGTGTTAATCCTTTGGAGGAAACCCTTGATGAGTCTGCTTGAGTTACTGAACCTCTTCTTCAACCACAATGTAATGACATGCTCTTCATCTCCCCTATCTGAGCCTTGTACATTATAAAGAGAGAGACACAAAGCTGTTACTGGCAAAGTGTAACAGGACAGAAGAGCTAGTGACACAGCAGAGCATCTCACAGAAACAGACGTAGAGTTGAGCTTCTAAAGTTAATGGCTGCTCACATGTTTGGAAGAAAGCCTGGAAGATTGCAAACCACACTGAAAGCCTATTCAACTGAAACTAAGTGTACTGGTTTGTACACCTAGTTAAATAAATAGATAAAGTTAAATTTCTTCATAGTAGCTTGCATAAGGATAGGTTTTGAATCTGTGCTGGAAACAGGGTTGATAACAGAGGGATGTTTTAGTTATTGCTGAGCAGCTCTTACAGAGTGTCAGAGTTTCTGCCCCTCACACACCCCACCAGCAAAGAGGCTGGGGCTGCACAAGGACTTGGGAGGGGACACACTGGGACAGCTGAACACAACTGACCCAAAGGATATTCCATACAATATGGTGATATGTTCTGCAATAAAATCTTGGTGAAGAGGAAGGAAGGGGGTACATTCCTAATTATGGCATTTAACCTTCCAAGAACCCATTAAATGTGATGGAGGCTTGCTTTCCTGGAAAATGACTGAAGACCTGCTTGTAGATGGCAGCTAGTGAATGAATCCCTCAGCGTGTTTTGCTTGTTGGTGCAGCTTTTCCTTTACCTATTAAAATGTCTTTATCCCAACCCACAAATTTTTGTCCTTTTACCCTTCCTATTCATCCCCCAGCCCACTGGGGAGGAGTGAGTGAGTGGCTGCACTGTGATAAACTGATCACCAAGCTTAAACCAGGAACAAGGCAAAGCTTGGCAAGACTAAACATGCAGGAGGCATGCAGGCTGAAGTATTGATCTACTCTATAAATGAGACTCACTAAGATTTTTATAGAAGCTGCAGCAACAAAGAGAAGCTAACTAAGCCTGCGAAGGCAGCATACCCCTGGCTAGGGAGGGCCCTTTTGTTTCCATGCATTACTTTGACTGGAAGCTGTACATCACACTGAGCTTCTCAGCAGAGCTGAGTTATGCTATTACAGCCTCCCAGAATGATCTCACTTTCCTCCAGCAGACTGAGGTCTTCCTACATGTGCCTATGCAGATATGTTGTTGAGAGAAACACATTTGATCCCCACCATATTCTCAGCTGGAAAGAATCAGCCTGTCTTTGTGGGCTTACACAGATAGGGTTTTATTGCAAGAAATATCTTTCTCTCTCCTTACAATTGCAAAGAAATACTGCAACAGGATCCTGCTGATCTATTGATTAACACTATTCTGTTGTTTCTACAATGAATGCTAAATGAATTGCTCGCTTCTTTCAAGCAGCTCTGGCTCTTACAGTTTTCTCCCTCTGTCACATGTAGGCTGTCTGAAATCTGTAACCACAACAGCAGATGAAGAAAGTCTCAGACTGTGCCACTAGCACTTGGGTCAATGCTCCACACTAAAATGTCATTGGCTTTCTACATGCTCAGACCATGACCATCTTCAGCATGAGATTTCATTTCAATATCTGAGCTATATAGTATCTCAGATTTACAAGGGTGCACGACACAGCTCTGTCTCTGCAGCAAAGCTCGGTCTGAACAGTGTGACATTTAAATGAATAAATGTTTTGGATCTCAGGGTAGCCTAAGAGGGTGTGAATGCTTTCTTGGTTGATGAGAAATGGCCCAAGAAGACTGGATCAAGAAGACTCCCTAGAAGGCAGAAAGAGATTGTAACCTCTTCTGTGTAGTGGTGAGGGAGGGAAGGTCCTATGGCAGGGCCATAGGGGAACATGCAGGGCTTGCTTGCTGCAGCTCAGAAAGACAATGAGCTGGTCTGCAAGCAAAAGATGCTGCCAGAACACATCAAAGTGGGACAAAGTCAGGTATAAATAATTTTATTTTCAGTTGGGCTAATTAGCTGGTCTCATGCTGTTTGAATGTTTTGATCTTTTGAGGCAGGGACAAAATAGACCCACCTCATATATTTGGCTGACTCAGCATCTCATACCAGGCTATATATATAAAGTTAGTTCTGTGGTCCCTGTGAGGAATCAGTCTTCCACAGAGCTGGTCTAAATGGCAGCCCAAATCAGACAGGTAAAGTCAAATGGAGATCACTGAAGTAAAAAATAGGAAAGGGTGGTTTTCAGTGACTACACACTAGATCTGTCAAAACTGCAACATTGTGATGAAAAGGTACTGGATGGGAGCAACATAGCTGACTTATGAAAAATGTTAAAGAGACTTAAAAGGCTGTTCTCAGACTGAGATGGCTTAATGAAGTGTCAAGGTCTCATTTTCTCATTCATGCTGTTAGTACTTTGCAGCACAGATGACCCCTGCAGAGTTAATGCTATATTATTCACAACAGACAGAAGTAGCAGTGACTGACATACAATCTTTTAAAATCACTAAATGTATATATAATCCGCAACATTTCTTTAAGGTGTTCAGCACAATGATTTTAAGTGAAGAGCATTAAAGTTCACTTAGGAATTTGAATGTTCAGTTCAAATGCAGGTAATCAGACATATTTCAAGTTGAAGCACAGGTTTGCTGACGATAGGGAATGCCTTTCTTCACCAGAGCATTCAGACTAGTCATAGAATAATGAAATTTGCACTTGGGTCATGGATAGCAAGAGGAAATTCTGATTTATGCCCATTTCAAGTAGTTCTGAAAGAGTTTAATTTTTGGAGGAAACTTCATAAGCACCTGGTAACATGGTTACGAGGATGCCAGCAGAAAATGCTACTGATGAGTATGTACCACAGGTACAAAGAATTTACTGCTACAGAAATGTCAAATTCTCATTTCACAGGGCAGTTGGTACCTAGGAAGGCAGTGATCTGTGATTATCAGTTACTGCGAATGGTTCACCTGTTTCATTCTACTTCTGAAATTCTTCATCTGTGCTTTATTCCTCTGTTGGTATCTTGTCATGAAACCAAGATAATAAGCCCTTTTGAGGGAAGAAAATTGTCTAATCATGGCTATAAAATATCAAGCACAATGGGGCATTCATCAGCAGTTTTGAGTGAAGTGAATGGCAAAATATATTGATGGGGGGAAGAATTAACTTTTTAAATATTTTTAATATTTCCTGTAGATTGGTACCATGAGAAGAAGGTAAATTCCTGAGACACCGTTTCTGTACAAATTCTACATTTGTATTTCAAAACACAAAAGGAAATCTTCACACATAGAAAAGCAATCTCCAGAAATCAGTACTTAGCTCACTGACAACCTGCAATTTCTTTCTGGACAAACCCCTCATTGAGATACCTACACAAATTTGACTTGGGTTTGACTGTGGCCTTTAGTTTTGACCACTGCCACCCTATTTGCTGCTTTGTCTTCCCTTTGTCCCTTACCTAACTGTCTTGTCTCTTACTGAAGTGATGCTTTGAGTCTTTTTCTCCTGCCTCTTGGGCATCACTGCAAATGTGAATGCTTCAAACTTCTTGTGAATTGAAACAAATTGGAAAGCATAACAGAAATTAAATGTTTGTAAGGTAGGGTTTTTTTCCAAGATCAGAGCTTGAGGCTGTAACTGGAATGGTAATTTAAATTAAATTCACAAGTACATTTATATTGTGTGTGATTATGAGGAAAAGTAATTTTTTTTCTATTGCCTACATTGCCCAAGCCTGAATATACATCCCCTTTTGAAGAAATCTGAAATGGCTCCCCACAGTTATTTCATGCCCTACTTAGTGTTCCATATAGATAAATGTTTATAGCCCAGGACATTGCCTTAAAATTAAGAATTTTAGATCAAGACAAGTCCCTATATGTTTTGGGGTAATACAAATGTCGACAAGAAGGTACAGGCCTGTGGATTGGAGATTTCACTAAAATAGGATTCCAATAACTGATTCTCTGTAATAAATAGAGGAGCTGAAGAAACCAGAACAGGTAATAATGTACTTAAAGTGATATTTCCTTTGCTATTTTTGGTTCCCCTGAGTCAATCTCTGGTTTAATGTCAGCATGAATGGGAGTTGAATTGGACCAGTAGTTGGTGTTACAAAAAAGTGTTGGCAACTGATAAGAGTGCTACAAGTTTATGGTGATTGGAGTGGCGCTGGCAAAAATATCTGAGGGACAACATGGCTGGGAAGCTAAAATGTAGGAATCAGAGAAATGAGAACAGAATCATATGTTGCCAGAGAAGACTTTAGGTTTTCCTTATGGGTTAATACAGGTTAATGAAAACCACCACTTTTCTTTCATCATGTCTAGAAATTACAGAAAGAAGACAGTTTGATAGAATGAAGTATGCTCCTGTTCGGGTTTTCCACCTGTTCAAACAGTTTTCAGGTAAGTAACTGTAGTATCTAGTTAAAGCTGCTGCCTTCCCGGTGCACCTCTTGAGAAATGCTGCCATCCAGGTAATTAATGTGCTGTGCCTGCACTGGCTCAGATGCCTATATTTGCAGCAGGCTACTTTAGAACGTGCTGTCTTATCATTGACCTTGGAGACATCTGGTGCTGGCTTCTCAATCAAACAGAACTTGGGACAAGACTGGCATCAGACCTGACTCTGGCTTGGTGATTTCCACTTTTTTAACATTATCATTTTCAGTTATAGGAGGTGCTGATAACACATTGCATCACATGTGAGGAAGGTGATTGTTTCTTTCAGGTAAAATCAATTCATTGGTGCTATGCAACTTGGCCTGGTCAGTCTGGAGAAGAGGAGACTGAGGGGAGACCTTATCACAGTCTACAACTTCCTTGTGAGGGAAGAACAGGGATAAACACTGATCTCTTCACTGTGGTGACCAGTGAGTGATAGGACTGAGGGGATGGCCTGAAGCTGTCTCAGGGAGATTTAGGCTGGATATTAGGAAAAGGGTCTTCACCCAGAGAGGGGTTTGGCACAGGAACAAGGCTCCCCAGGGAAGTGGTCGCAGCACCAAGCCTTACTGAGTTCAAGAAGCCTTTATACAAGCTGGTGTAATTTGGGGATGTTCCTCTTCAGGGCTAAGAGGACTCAATGAGGTCCTTTCCAACTCAGCATATTCTGTAATTCTGTGGGAAACATCTTAAAGACCAACCAACACCGATTTTGCCAGGCACCCTTATGTCAGCCTCATCTGACCTACTGGCTGTCTCTGAGTAGAAACATGCTGCCAGATGGCTTCCTTGGCACTCAAGATATTGCTTTTCAGAGTAAAGCTTTGCTTGAGGTTCCAGGTGGAACAGAGTTCCTGTGCCCTTCAGGACTGAATTTCTAGCCCAGATAGGTTAATTAATGAATGAAATGTTACCATTGCTCGTGAAAGCTGTGATGGCTCTGAAACTTCACCATTGACTGCAAGTGAAGGAGAGGTAAAAGTCTGGCAGGCTTTGCCTGTAACAGAGATGGTATAAAGCTGTGAGACCCTTCTCTCTGGTGGTGAGAGTCATGCCAAGATTAGTGTTGCTGCACTGAAATCCATGAGATGAGAGACATACACCAATCTTCCTGAAATATATCTATATGTATATCTGTGTGTGTGTGTACATACCTCCAAGTACTCAAAAAAAAATATATATGCCATATATGTCTATATCAATTAAAACTTTTTTGATCAGTTCTATTTGTGTCTCCTGGCAATGGTTGCATGACAGTGGACATCCAGTAACCCAGCCCATAATAAGCACCCGGTTATATCTATCAAAACAGTTCACAAACAGAAATCTTTGCAATGGGACTGAACTGGAAATGGCAACTGCTGCATAATAATGAATATTAATTTTAAATTAATAAACAGAATGCTTCCACTGGGAAATTAACTCTGATATGAGTTGCATCTTGATTGTATGAAGGTTTTAATACATGTGCTAAACTTTCAGTTGAGTAAACACCATGGGAACACCATGCATGCCCTGGAGTGTTAAATTACAACACTTAGGAGCATGATAAGTACTAAGATAATAGTTTGCTAAATCTCAGGTTTACCTATAAGCAGAGATGAGGTTTTCTTTTTTTTTTTTTTTTTTTTAATTGAGTATATTTTTTCTGTAAGAGATCCAAAGACTGGATTATACATGCATAAAGAGTTCACAGTTTCTCTCAGTTAATGTATTTATCCAATTAAGACAGTTTTCAGATTATCTGCAATCAGTAGAAGGACCTTGCAGTGAAGTAATCAATGTAAACTGTGAATAGATGCCCTAAGACAGCTTCCCTTCATTCTGCAGCTTTAGGTTTTCAAAGGTACCTTTCCTCTGAGGAGTATCACCTATCAGCTCTGTGGTAACACAGGGAGCCTATGTGAGTCAGTAATCCAAAACCAGTAAATTCTGATCAATTTTCCTCTGCAACCTTTTTCAATTGTCCATAATTGCTCTTTTCATAGTGATAAAGTAGATATACTTGATCACTGGCAACTAAACCAATAAGTTAGCCTGCAAGGCAAGATGGATTAAAGAAGATTTTAGCACTACTTAATTGATTTTTGCTCTAGATGCTCATGTGAAGTAAACAGTGTCATTAAATAAAGATTTGTTTTAAATGTGATCAGTGGGCAATCAGTTTGCTACTATCCTTTCTTCAGATAGAAAAGGCTTCAGGGGAGAACTTACTGTGATACTAATAGTACTGAGGAGACAATCTAAAAAAAGCCCCAGCCAGCTGTTGTAGACAATGTGGTTTAAATAGGAATTGCCTCGGAGATACAATGCCCATTCTCATTCATATTTAATTCTGTTTTCCACTTAAGTCCCATTCATTTTCAGAACGAAGAATTTTTTGTGTCAACATTTGTACTCTATTTTTTCTTATTGTGCCTCTTACCCTATGATTTAGAATTTAACAGCTTCCTTGTTTGAATACTACAGCTGAAATTTTAAGCTTTACTTCTGCTGTGGCAACTGATCCCTCTTGCCTTTACCTCTATATTTCTAGCTGCACGATTTTTGTTAAAGGACAAGCTGTTACTTTGTTTAACAGCAGAACATAATGTCTACATTTGATAAACATAAGGCAAAAAAAGACTGCTTGCGAAAGCTGGGAGTTGCAAACATCTGAGCTCTTCTTTGTAAAGTTTTCAGAAATATAGGCATGAATGTACAAGGTTGTTTATCATACTGGATTATCTGTTTCTCAAAACGTAATTAAATACAATAAGTCTATCTATATTTATATCAACATAATAAAAAGCAACATTTCATACTCAGAGTCACTTGCACACTGAAAAAACAAAAGCCTTCTTTAAATCTGGAAGATAATACTTACATAAGGAGTGCAATATTCACTTTAATTCTAACTTGGGTCTAAGTTTACTGCTCAGGGTAGTAGAGAAGGACTTACAGAAGGGTTCTCAACAAGCCAATTTACATACTAAGATACATAGACTGAGCCAGTTAATATGTGCAAAGAATATGATTTTGATTAAATTTCATTTACTGTCTGGAACTGTACCTATTGTCGTCTCTCCAAAATAGGAAGAAAATAGAAATACTACATCTAGCTGTTGCACTACTAATTATGAATATGTTGCACAGGATGAATGAGGTGAGGTACCTTATGTAATTTAATTTCTGGGCTTTTTATTAAGGTTTTCTTGGGGGCAAGATTATGAGAAAATGATTTGTATTACCAGTCTGAACATTCTTACACAAAGAAGTAAAATCTGTTGCCTAATGCTTGGTTGATTAAAACTACTAGTAGAATGAAGCAAAAAGAAAGTTTACCAAACAATACAGAAACACTACAACTTACAAAGAAACCTGACAAGACCAAGACCCTGCACTACGTGTTCAGCATGAAAACAAAACCAGGGAAGCATCAGCTGTCTGCACGGCATGATGGATGAAAGATGCTCCTTGCAGCTCACAACCTTGTATCTCATCTATGCCACGTTCTGTTTCTCCTTTTGGAGTGCAATAAAACCCAAGCTGTTTCTTTAAGTCTTTCAGGATTTGAATTGATGTACTGAAGCTCAAGGTCCATCTGTTCTAGTGCCTTGTCTCCTACTGGTCTTGGCTTTTCATGCTTAAATTCTGTGACCAAAATAGAGAAGTTTGATAGGTTTCCCTTTCTGGGGAGAAGGTGACTTCTCTGCATGAGTTTAAGATTTGAGTGGCAGTGGTCATGGATTGTGTGGTGGAGGATACCAACAGAGCTGTAAGGGTTGGGCAAGTCTGGCCGTACTGCTCTTCATTTGGGATGAAAATTCCGGTGTGTGTGCAATAGAGTCAAGACTCGAATTACACCTGCAAGAGCACCGCCTCCCGTGCTCAAAACGAGCTGGGATCATGAATCTTGGGAGAACAGTCACACTGAAGTGCAGTCATTCAGGGCTGAAGATTTGGAAGTAGAAGAAAAAGCGATTAGAAGCTGGGGGATGTTCTAAGTATTCGGTGAAGTGGCTGGGGCGTGCCGCGTCAACAGCTTCCTTACACTCCTGAGACGAGGCGCTCCAGCCCTTGGAGGGAGAGGTGGCTGTGCGGAGTCCCAGGGGTACCAAGCCGCCTGGCCCGCCTTTTACCCTCGGTTCTCTCTCGGTCTGCGTCCAGGGAACAGGTGCTCCCACTTTATCACACCTCCCACCTCGCTGCCACGGGGGACGCGATAGGGTGGGCGCAGGGGGCCGGGCGGGGGGCGCATCCTCAACCGGGAGCGAGAGCCTGCGCTCCTCCCTCCTTCCCTCCCTCTCTCCCGCGGCGCATCCTCCCGCCCTCGGCTCTAGCGGGGCTGCCGCCGGGGTGGTGCCAGCAGAGCCGGCCGAGCGGCTCCGCGCCTCGGCATGTGCTGAGCAGGGCCCGCTGCCTCGGGCCGCCCCGCGCCTGCCCGCCCGCCCCAGCGCCCCACGGGCCGCCTGCTCCAACGGGTCGGTGCCGCTGCCGGTGCCGCTGGCGGAGGAGCCCGGTGAGTGCCGCCAGGGCGGGGCCGCGTGTGCCTCTGTGTGTGTGTGTGCGCATGGAATTACAGGTGGTGTGTAGGTAATGCCAAAGGCAGCTAGATCCATACGTCCTGTTGAGCGTTCCCGTGTGGGCACGGGGGAGGGAGGAGAAGCCGTGTCCGCCGTGTGCCGACGGCGTGCCCGTGGGTGCCCATATGGTCGCGCCGCTCTGCTTTCCTCGGTAGGTGCCTCGCTGCTTGCATGTCTTTATATGTATGTCTATGTTTGTACATGTGTAGCTACATATATATATATGGGCGCGATGCCCTGCTCGCTCCCTCCCTCCGCAGGTGCCCGTGTGCTATTTGATGTTATTGGATGTTATTTGATGCACACCCGCGGTCCCCAGGTGCCCCCGCGCTGCCCCGCAGGGTCCCGCGGGCCGGTCCTGCCTCCCCCGGCGCTGCAAGGCATCCCCTTCGCCATCCCCGGGTACCGTGGGCAGCTGGGCTGGAGCACAAACACTCTGCCTTTCTTCGCACGCTCGTCACGAGTTAGCGGAAAGCTGCGACAGCCCAGATGCCTTCCTAGACATTCATTCCTCCTACTCAGCCTCTGGCAAAGAAGAGAAGATAACAGGCAGCACTTCTGTCTGTGTGGGTGGAGGAAGAGAAAGGACTACTGGTAATGCATTTGTCTAAGGGACACTGATTCTGGGTTTTAATTACTATTTCAGTGGTTTCAGTGTAGCACTGGATTGTGTTGCTGCCCGAGGACTCTCTTGGTAGCTTTAGTGCAGTGCTTTTCAAATCCCGTGTTCTTGTTCTAGCTTTTTAGTAAAATATTTTCTCAGTTGTGTTGCATGCAATGAACCCATTCAGGAAAACTCAGTTTCCAAAAGAATGATGTGGACTGTGTGTAAAATGCTGGACTAATGGAAATGCAGCATTTTTTATTTCCTTCAGTCCTGAGTTCTAATGGCATTTTCTTACAACAAGTGAACATTTGTTATTTAGGAGAGATTTAGATTTATGTGGTTTGGTTTTTGAGGTTGGTCTGTTTGTTTTTTTAAGTTGCTGGTGTTTATTTAAGTTGGCTTTTTCCTCTGGGTGAGAGGTGGAGTATCATCAAATCATAGGGATGAATCTTGCATTCAGCACATGTACAGAACTGTCCTTTGGGAGGAATGATGCCTTGATAGGCAAGGAAGGTACTTCTATCAATGGAACCATCTTCCAATCAGAACTGCATTATTGGCAACCTCTCTATAGGATACCAGATATATAGCTGTTCCATATAGCTATACAATTTGGGGGTATAAATAATATAATTTTAGAGTAATTGTGATCCCATTCAGTTAGAATACTTCTTCCCCTTTCTGGGATAAAATGCTGACAAATCCTTACTGAAAGTGTGTACTGTCTCTTTTTTTTTCTTTTTTTTTTCCCTCTAGAGCTGTGTGAAGAAAGTCTTCAGCCATGGATGTGTTCATGAAAGGGCTTTCCAAGGCGAAGGAGGGAGTTGTAGCAGCAGCAGAAAAAACCAAGCAGGGTGTGGCAGAGGCAGCAGGAAAGACGAAAGAGGGAGTCCTCTATGTGGGTAGGTGGGCAGCAGAGAGCACACTGCTGATTGGTGCACCTAGACATTCACAGCTGGATCCTCATCAGACCTGTTCTTCAAAAAAACAAAAATATAATTACTCATAGGAGATCATTGCAGAAGAAACGAGAGGAAAGTTGTGCCTTCCTGGGCTCCAGTTCTTTGAAGCCAAGTGCCTTACAGTACAGGTCATTGGCTGGCACTCCATGCAAGAAGTTTGCCAGATCAAGGCTGAAGCAGTGGTTGGTACAGTAAAAGTAAATAGGAAAAAATGTAAAAGCTGAAGGTAGCTTTGCACCATTCTACAGAACATGTAGGGCTTGAATAGAGTTTCAGGAGAAAATGCTGGAGAGGTTGGCTCAGGGGTTGAGTAGTAGACATGCTGACTGCTTGATATGTTGACAGTAAATTTTGGATGGCAAAGTGTTGTCTTCTGAAATTAATTTTGTGTTCTGTAGTTACTATTGCAAATTCATGGTGGATATTTCCCACGACTTCTCAAGGAAGAGCCTCTACAGTCAATGAGGTAAGGCAGGTAGACCCCAAGGTAGCAAAGCAGTTGTTAGTGTCTTATTCTAGGCCAGTCAAGTCTTGCATAGAGCCAGGGACAAAATTCTTTTCAAGTCCCTGACTGGTACTTTCATGCAAAATAGTCATCTTCATTTAGCAAGTATTGGGCTTTAGAGGAGTGTCTTGCAAATGCTGTCATGAAAAATTCACAGGAAAACCAATCTGCCAAGACTATATGAGTAAGTGGTTATAAAAAAATTATTATGGATCTGTTTCTCTTATTCATCAAATAAAGCTAGAATATAAAAGAATGGAGGGGGGAAAGATATCCTTTCCTGTAGGTCGTTTCTGTTCTGCTGATTTTGAGCAGGTCTGTTCTGTAATGGGCACTGTGTGTACCAAGGGAGATGTGCACACGTAGCAGAGAGAAGGTTAACAGAGCTGAAAACCAGAGACATTTCTTTTCAATGGGAGTACTGAGGTCTCTGTTATTCCAGTGCCTTTTTTGGATTCCCTCTACCATTGCAGGCTAGTGCCAGTTTGTAAGAAATTATTTCTGCTCCAGATAGTGTGGACTACTCATTTGGAATATGCTTCCCTCCCTTTTAAGCCATAGCAAAGCTCAGTGCTCTTGCCAACAGGGATGGCAGTCATTTTGAGCACTAATTGTAGGATGAATCTATTTTAAAATGAGCATCTGCTCATTTTCAAGGTATCAAAATAGATGTTCTTCCACTGTATATTGTGTGTAATGCTGGAATTATTTTCCAGAGGTAGGACTTTGTTTTATTTTTTTTCTTGTACTCCTGGCCATGCTTCTGGGGTCATTGATTTCTTTGTATTAGAAACCAGAATTGTGTGCAAGATTAATCTTTGTGTCTGACCTGTTCTCCAGATCATAATAACATTTGAACCTAGTTCTGTTCCCAGAGGCAACAGGTTTCCTGTTGTCTTCGGAGACCCTTTTCCTGAGGTTGAACCTTGGAGGGCAGGGTTGCTATTTTTTCAAGAATTTCAAGGAATTACAGGGAACAGCAGAGCCATGGGAGGAACCTGTGCATGTGACTATAGTAACAGTGGAGGATCCTTCTCCCACCAGCTGTCTCCTTTTCAGGAGGCAAAGGCTATGTGCACAGTTTGTAGTGCAGGTAAAAGAGCCTTTGGTTGGAAGTGGTGTCCAGTGGTATGCTTGCCCATATAGGCAGAACATTTCAACAAGTTCAGATAGGGAAAAGAGGAGCTGGGTGTTTCTCTCTCTCTACTTCCCAAGCACACAGCAGAGATGTCTCTTCCCCTGTGCAGCATTAGCAAGGGCCAGTGTGATGATCTTGTGTTCTGCAGGCTGATAATGATTGTAGTGCAAAAGCTGGTGAAGCCCCTTTACGAGCAGAGGAGAGGAGCAGCACAGTTCATTAGAGCTCCTGAATACTTCTCACTCCCTTTTTTTATAGTTGGGTTTTCAGATTTGTGATTCACAGCCAGATTGTACTGTGAAAGCTGCCTGACATCTTGCAAAAAGTCCTAACAACACTGGGCTGAGTGGGACCTGTTAATCATTTTCAGTTTCATAATATTCAGC
This sequence comes from Toxostoma redivivum, assembly GCA_013397375.1. Lineage (NCBI taxonomy): Eukaryota > Metazoa > Chordata > Aves > Passeriformes > Mimidae > Toxostoma > Toxostoma redivivum. Next base: position 591,404 of record VXBI01011364.1, read on the forward strand.
CTCCAATTGCTGCTGAAGAATTAAGAAGATGCAGAGTCTTTGGTCCAGGTCCTCTACGTGATACGGTTTCCCACTGAAATCAGAGCAATTTAAGTAAATGTGGAAAACATCTAGACCTTTCTGTCCAGGCTGCTGTTAACTATTATAACCTAATTCTACCTGGTAAGAGTTCTGTTAACAACAGCTGTTTGGGATGAAATGTGGTCATTGTAATTCTTTTATTCTTGTTTTATTTTTAGCACTTTTTGGCACAAAAAAAATTTCTCTTGGCGAAGGGAGAAACTTAGACCTATGTAGGAGAGCAGTGTATTGGAGGATTGAGGGTTTGTTTGTTTTTTTCCCCTGCCCATGGTGAAGTCTCTATGTTCTTCCCTCGGTCCATTGTCTGGCCTCCTTTTAAGGACCCAAGATCCCTTCAATACAGTCTACAGTGTGGTTTTATGCTTTCAATTATTGAGGCTTTTTTTCCTCTTAAATTTCTCTGCCAATGGGCTTCACCATCAGGACTTTTCTTGATGTCAAACAACAGCCTGGTCATTGTTTAGAAAGGACTGAGGTTCAGCAGTCCTGTGTGTGCTGTAAATTTAAAACTGCATCTTTGTGTCCTTCAAGAGCTGTTAGTGTGAGGCAGAGAAGAAGTGAGTGGCAGTATTTAATCCCCACTTGCTTTGAAACGAGGAACTGAGTAAGAAGGATGTGCTCACACACTCTTGGCGTGTTCAAGATAAGCTTCATGTGTGCTTCCAGGGAGCTGAAGTTTTTACTCAGTTGACTCTTGAGTGCCTGCTCAGTGCTCAGGAATGGAAGCTTCCATTCTGATTGTTTTTGGTGTGTCATAAGCTCACAGAACAAAGGAATAGTTTGTTAGCAGCAGCGTGGCTGACAGTTGTTTACTATTCCCTGTGCTGGCACATGGCCTTAGAGTAGAGCAGAGCAGTCATGACCTATTTGGCAAAGCCATCCAAATTCCTCCACTCCCTTTTTATAATGTTTCTTATTTTCCTTTGGTAGCAGAAAAGCCAGCAGAGTAGTTGAAGGACTCAAGGTTGGTCTGGTGAATAATGGGCTTCAGGACATGGAAGCAGGTGTTTTCATTTCATTTCTTCCTCTAATTTGGGTTTATGTCTCTCAGTCTTTAACAAGCTCTGACTAAGCAATGTGAGTAGTCCATTGGTTTCACAAATAGTCCAGAAGTGAATATATTTGCAAACTGCTGATACACTCCTTCATTCTGGCACAATAAAAATTTATTATTTATTTATTAATTTCTTACTAGCAATGATAATAAATCATGATGAAACTCTATGGTTTTTTTTATAATTGAAAAAAAAGCAAAAATGCTGTTTAGTGTTCTACCTCCCCTCACACAGATGCCTACTATAGCTAGGAAAAGTAACATTACCATGTATTACCATTGCTTCTTGGTTTAGGTTGGAGTCATGTTCCTCGGTCTTTACATTATCCCTACTCTGATTCCTCTGTTCCCCTTGTTATGCAGGGTACAATGAGCAAGGCTGTTGGTATTTTGGGAATGCCAGGATGAAAGACAGCTAGTTTCTCCTGGAAACAATGAGGACAACCAGCTTTCCTTCATGGCCAGCCAGAATTCAACTGTTGTTATTTACAGGCCTGTTCTGGCAGATCCTAATGTGCTTCTAGATGTTGTTGTAGCTGGGATGGCAGGAACAGCTACTTGCATGCAAGTGTGCAGCAGTGGGTCAAGTACTCTTGAGCTCTAACATATGCTGTAAGGTCTGGAACACCAACCAGCTGGTTGTTTGCCAGTTAATGGATCTGGCTATACATACTGCTGTTCCATATGGGTCTGTGAGCTGGGCTTTTTTAAAGAAAGGTTTGTCTTCCACTAAAGAAACCAGAATTTCTGTGCAAGTTGTGGTTATAGCAGTGTTATGTCTGGGCAAGAATCGATTTGGAAAAGGTCCCTCTGGAGATGCGTGCATTGCACGAGTCCTTGGGGAGTTCTGTCATACCATCCATTCCTTTCTGGCCTTAGGGAACTGAGTACTTGCTACTACACAGGTTCCATGTCTTTAATGGCTGGGCTTGCAAATAGTCAGTTCAACAACAGGAACGAGGTACTGGCCAGGTTTAACCATGCCTTTAAAAGCATGTGCTTAGTATTAAGTATTCCAATAGACACACTGTAAGCTTCCAGTGGTGTTTAGTTGCTAGAAGTCAGTGGAACTGTCATCTGCTTGAATTCCACAATGTGCTTTGCTTCTTCAGGTCTCATGGTGGTATAAAATTGAGAACCAAAGTCCTAAAACAAGTTCTTAGGTGTGAACGCTTTGCATGTTATGAAACTCCTGATTGTTCAACAGTAAATATTTTTCAGTGAGAAAAAGCAAACTATTTTTAAAGAGAAAATCGGAATAAAGGGGGAGAAGGCTTCTCAGCTGTTTGACTTCATCATTAGCTAAAGGAACACTTCATTTTACTTGAGGCAGTATTTTTCCCCGTGTATTTATCATGGATTATTTTTCTATTCTTGCTCATAGGTAAGAGTGCCTTTTCAATAATGTAATCAGTCTAATAGTGCTGGAACTATATGGCTAAAGTTCCATAAATTTGCACTAGCAGCAAATAGGATATATTGATGAATGAGCTTATATTGTGTTTCTGTGTTTAATTGTATTATTGTAAAGAATTTTGGACAAAAAGTTGATATTTCCAATATTTTTTTCTGCTTATGCATTTTCTTCTGCTATGTTAGAAGTGTAAAGTTAGAAGTATAAATTATAATGTTTCAAATACTGAATGACAGCAAGAAAATTGCATTACAAGTAAGGTCAATTCCATGTTGGTAAGAAAAATAAAATGTCATCCTGTCTCTGGCAAACTAGGTAAGATGATTAACTAGGACCCATAAACTCTGTTAATTGCACATTGTTAAGCATCATTGTGAAGTTCCACAGATGGATACTGATCCTGAAATGTAGCCAAATTATGGAACCTGACAAGGGCAAGTAGAGGGCTGGTAGGGAATAAGACATCCAGTTATGTTTAAAAGAGCAGTATGTGCTAATTTGTTTCTCTTCCCTTTAAAGATTAGTTGATATCCAAATCTGGCTAGCACTTCCCTCTTCCCCTCTAGGGGAGAATTTAACCTCTAGGCCTTCCTCTGGTTCAGTAGTGATTGTCAAGCCCTGCAAGCTGAGATCTGGCAAAGATAAAATATTGAGCATCTTCTGGACACTGTGGCTCAGTGCTTCTACAAAGGCATGCATGATCCTCCTTAGGGTTGTTAACATGGTTTCTGTGCAGAGTCATCATCCCTAATGCACCTATTTGGAAAATTGCAAGGAAATCAGTGTCTACTACAGTATTCACCTTTCCACAGTCAATACCCATCCATGCAGTTGCTATTTACTGATGGTTTTGTCTCTTTCCTTAAACAGAATTTGTTTTTAATTTATTTTAATAACCTTGGAAAATATTGTATGCAACAGTATGCTGTCTGCATATTAATCCCTCTTTATGATCTGTCTAATCTTTACCAGTACTTAAGAATATGCATTTTCAAACTAATATTTTTCTTTGTTTAGGTTCCAGGACCAAGGAAGGAGTTGTTCATGGTGTTACAACAGGTAAGATAATTATCTCTTGATTTCAGCTTCTTTCCTGCATGAGATTAACCAGCCATTTAGCTGTTAAAAATTCTGGGGTTATTTGAGAGCACTACAATTTATGAAAGATGTAAAAGCATAGGAAAATTAAAATGTAAAAGCATAGGAAAATTGAGAGATCTGGTTGGGTGGGAAGACTGAATGGAAATAGCTTACAGGAAAGAAAAAAATTTCAGAGTTTTGATTTGAATTTGTCACAGTTATGAGTGTTTTGAAGTGTTTGGAAGTCTTTTGATATCTGTAGAGTGCAGAAAAGCCGTAGCTGACCATAGGGCATTGAATAAAATGTGTAATTTTCTGCTGTAGATTGTGCGAGTTCTAGAGATGTGAAGAGAATGCATGGTTAAGCAATTTAAGTTGTTTTTCCCCTAAAAAATTTGGAAACAAATAAGACAGTAGAAAAGGATTTCTTTTTTTCCTCAGTGTACAACCAGTGTATCATTCAGCTCAGGGATCAATGTATCAATGTGCTCATATAAGCCAAGGCTAAGGATAAACATTGGTAGGTAAACAAATGTCAGTACTTGATACACAACCCACATAAATAGCTGAAAAGTCAGTCAAGAATATTTCTAGTAACAAAACAGAACAGAATATTAAAGATAGTCCTTCAGAGTTTAGCCTCAGGCTGAGTGTGTGTGCTGTTGTTAGGAGATTTGAAATCTCAACTTGTTAGACCTCAATTAAGAGAAATATTCAGAGGGATGACCAGTAGAGGATTGCAGTAGAATGAGTTTTGGGGCACATATATCCAATATCCTCACAGATGTGGGAGCAGTAAGGGACAGCTCTAGGAAGCAAGTTAATAGAGGTGACATTCACCAAGCTGGGATGTGGGAGAATCAAAGTCAAGGGCATTTGCACACATATGAAACACGCTGAAGCACTGGGATTCAAGTGGCCTAGCTCAGTGGGGGACTTCTCTTCTCCATCCTGAAAAAAACTACTGATCCCAAATGCTGTACCTCTCTTTACGTGATGGCAATATGTTTAGTTAGGCAGGAAATTTTCAGTAGGTGAATAGAATTTTTAACAGGTTTGAAAATACATTGAATTTTCTTCTGGAAGGTTTAAAACAGTGTAAAGCCAAACATAAGGGGAACACATCTGTTATGTGAATAGAAAATTTGAAAAAGTTACTGTTGATTTTAGGCAAAACAGTAGCTGCTCCTCACACACTTTAGGAAACAGGTGACACAAAGTAAAATGCCAAAACTTGGGAATAATAGGTTCTGTGCCACAGTTTGCTTCCTTCTGGCCTTTCAAGCTGTTTGAGATGAGTTTGGCTGTTGAATGAAAATGGAAAGTGAACAGGGACTGAACAGGTTGAAACCGGCAGTGAGAAGAGAAGACAAGACTTCAGGCAAAATCTAGAGCTTGCCACTCACAAAATGAAGCAGTATTGACTTGCTAGTGTAAGAACAGAAACTGCTTGGACACATTTTAAGAATAAAAAAATAATAGCAAGTCTATAAATAGTTGTTCTGGAAAGAAGAGAAGGTAGATAAAAACAGATTTGGGTTCACTGCAGTGATTCTATGAGGACAGAGATGGAAGTGAGGTTGTGGTAGAAATCAAATCCATTTAAATCAATGCTGTTAAAGTTGATGTGACAAAAATGCCTTTTAAGTTGCTTGTAAAGACTTACTTGTCTCTTTTCATATGCCTGGGAGTTCACAAGTTGTGCTGATCTTATGATATTAACTCCTCAGTGCATCACGTGAAACCTGAGGTGAAATAAACACTTTGTGATGTAAATAAAAATGGTTTGAGAGGTTGGAGACAGTCAAAGTAGAATCACAGATCAAAATGAGTGTTCACAGTTTTGCAATCTTTTCTTAATGTCTGAGTTCCAAAATCTTGATATTTTTGCTATCTTTTGAATAAGTTGTGATTTAACCCCCTATGCTGGTGGAATGACTGTGAAATGATGCACATTAAAGGGCTAAGAAACCTAAATGCGTTCTTCAGTCAGTTCATTTCCAAACCCAGAATTACTCGATGGAGGCATTTCTTGCTTTAAATGTGACCTGATTGTACCAGGTTTAGTGACATCAAGAGACTGTGGAATGAGGATTCCAGGCTGTGATTCACAGGAATATGGTGAGTGTATTGTCAGGTCACCCTTTCTCTGAACTTCTGATAATAAAGCAGCTTTTCTTATTTTATGGGGTGTATGCTTATGTTTAGACTTTCCTAATTAAAATGTCTCCTGCCCTTTGACTGTAAATGCATATTTCACCTATCTTACTTATCTCCCAGAAATGAATGATATCAAAGCTGAAATATTTACAGTCCATCTCCTGATATTCTAAATAAAGCACTATTATATATGTTGGGCAAAAAAAGCTCTTAGTCCTTCAGTCATGTGAGTGAATATGCAATATTGATAGTAGTAAACCACAGTCAAGTGTTTTGCTTAATTATTTTATCTGATTATTCTTGTTCTTCTTAATGTTCTTAGTCATTGGTATTACTGCTCTTTAACTCCATCAGGTATCTTACAGAAAATTGCATAAATCTAAGAACCACAATATTTATGGCATCTTTGTAAATGAATTCTTCAAGTACTTAAGACAAACTTACTGTTTGAAAAACATACTCAAAAGTATACTTGGTACAATTAGATTAAGTTCATGAATTCAGAGAAGTTCTGTGGTCTGAATCTACTTTTCATGTTCAAGGTTGAAACCCAGAGGTTTTACATTGATACTATATGCTACTCAATTGTCTATAATAAGTAGTGAAAAGACACCTTCAATGCTATTATTTTTGTACAGTGCTGTAGTCAGTATTAGAACTTAAAGTTAGCCTTGGTGTGGTCATTGTATGCTGTCCCAGAGTCATTTAATGGAATGGACAGTCTCTGAATAGATAAAAGAAATAATCAGGCCATAGCACAGCAAAGCTTTGCAGAAGCTGATTTACTCTGGTTCTCAACACTGTGATGCAAAGCAGATATCAATTTTACAAAGACTTAGTGGCTTAAGATCATTAAGCAACCTGGTATTCAGATAAATGTAATAACCTGGAATCAACCTGCTACATTCTGAAGTGATTTGTTTGTGCACACTTAATGCTTTTCCCATTACCACTTAGTGTAAGCAATAAAACCTGTTTTCGTTTTTTTTCTCCTATTGTGGGATTTTGACCCCGAAAAGGTCCTCAGAGCTAAAGATTTACCAGGCTGGAGCTCATTATCAGAGTCACTCTGGTAATGATGTTGTTGTTATTCCTTAGAGGAAGGAAGACTCTCTTCTTAATATGATTGCTTTTGCCAATCTGTGCTACTTATATAGTTTGCTGAATTTGTCTTCACGGCTCTGATTTTTGAAACAGTGTGTGAGAGGTCTTCCATGGTAATTCCTGTGTCAGCTTTCTTATGTGATGTCTGTGTGCTGGTTTTGGCTGGGATGGAGGTAATTTTCTTCATAGTACCTAGTGTGGGGCTGTCTGGGATTTGTGCTGGAACCAGTGTTGATAACACAGGGATGTTGTAGTTACTGCTGAGCAGGGCTAACATATCAAGGCATTTCCTGCTTCTCACCTCACCCCACCAGTGAGGAGGCTGGGGGTTCATAAGGAATTGGGGCAAGGCATGGCCAGGATAGCTGACCCAGTTGACCAGAAGGATATTCCATACTATGTGGCATCATACTGAGCAGTAAAACTATGGGGAGGGTTGGTGGGTGTCATCTGCCTGGCAACTGGCTGGGCACCGGTTGGTGGTGAGCAATGTTTAATTTGCATCATCTGTGGGATTTATGTTTTTTCTTTATTTTTCTTTTTATTACATTTTTTATCACTATTATTATTTTATTTCAATTGAACCATACTTAGCCCAGGAGTTTTCTTACTTTTACCTTTCCAATTCTCTTCCTCCCCATCCCACTGGGGGAAGAAGTGAATGAGCAGCTGTGAGGTGCTTAGTTGCCAGCTGGAGTTAAACCATGGCTGTCTGAAATAGAAGCAATCTGAAGTATACTGCTTTTGTTACTACTTTTATCTTGTTGTTGTGGCAGTAACAGTGTTAGTGGCCTGACTGCTTCCTTTTTCATTTGAGTTTGTATGTACTAAGCCTTTCCTAGGATAATATGTTTCTGGGAGGAGAAAATGTCCTTCAGGCTGTGCCTTCCCAAAATACTGTGGTAGTGGGAACAGCAGCCACTGGATAGTTGCTCTTGGTTAGTGGTTGGATCTGCCATGACAACGTAGTTTAAGAAGTGTGGGTGTAATAACAGCATTGAGAATCAGGTGGTTTATACTGCAGCATCCACAGTGTACTCAATTCTACTCCATTTCTTGATATTTTGAGATAACAAAACTAATTGTGCCTGTGACAATCAACACAGTTACAACCATGCTTTATCATTTTATCAGAAAGGAGGAATCTGCTCAAGGTTGACTGAACTCTTGTCAGCATTGAGCCTGTTGAATTTCTCCTTTACATGTTCTGCCACTTGACCTTTTTTGGAAAGGGGAATTTTCAAAACAATGTGTGTCACCGCCATACAAAAAAAATTAACAGAATAAAAGGACTATGAATTATAGAATCATTCAATGGTTTGTGTTGGAAAAGTCCTTAAAGATTTTCTGATTCTAACCCCTTCTCATGGGCAGAAATGCCTTCTGCTAGACCAGGTTGCTCATTGCCCCTGGACTTGAGCACTTCCAGGGGTGGGGCATCCACAGCTTCTCTGGGCAACCTGTTCCAATGTCTCACCACTCTCACAGTCAAGAATTTCTCCCATATCTAAACTTATTCTCTTCTAGTTTGAAAACACCTACTCCTGCCCTGTCCCAACAAGATCCTGTAAAAAGTCCCTTTCCACCTTTCTTGTAGGGTTTTGGGGACTGGAAGGCCTCAGTTAGGATCTCACCAGCTCTGTCTTCACAGGAGGGGTGCTCCATCCCTCTGATCGTCTTGGTGGCATCCCCTGGACTCACTCCATCAGGCCCATGCCTGTCCTCTGCTGGGACCCCAGAGCTGATGCAGCCCTGCAGGTGGAGTCTCAGCAGAGCAGGGGAGCAGAATCCCCTCCCTTGACTTGCTGGTTATGCTGCTTTGGATGCAGCCCAGGATCTCCCCCAGAAAATGAATGAGACAGAGGAAAAATAAAAAGCAGTACTGAAATGTACCCAAGACATATCTCCCCTTCTTTTAATTATTTTTAATTTAAATAATTATTGTAAAATTGGATATTTGAATCTACTTTTATAAGATGCTACTTTATTTTTTTTTAATTCTTTTTGCCTTTTGGACCAACATGAATGAGTTTCTGCTTCATAACATTACGCAGTTTCTTTCTGAAAAACTCCAAGGACAATCAGGTCTCACTAGGCTTTGCAAGATAGAGTGTATTATGAGGACACACGTCTTAAGAGATACACTTGCAAGAACTAGTGGGAAGCTTCCTATATAAGTTTCGTGTGTAGAATCCAAAGCTTTTTGTGGTCTGCAGCTGGTAATAATCAAATGGGGCACCTTAACAGATGTCTTTTTGCACTTGCTAGCATTAAGTCAAATCTTCCCAGAGGGCAACATTTGCCTTTCAGCAAAACCCACTTTTGATTATTTTTTTTTCCTGAAAAAAGCATGGAAATAGAATAGTGGATGTATACAATGGAATTGCTCATGAGCTTTTAGATTATTAATGTGTATAGTGTGGGAGATATTGGAAACAGACTTTTTCTGTTTCCAGTTTCAGACAATGTGTATTCTGTTGTTCTACTCTATAATGAAAGCTCCTGGTCGTAATAGAGATAATACTTAATTAGTTACTTACTTTTTCCTTTGAATTACCTAGAATGAGCATTAAATTTTCTGCCTCCGTTTTTAGTCTGCAGATATTTATAATTTGGGTCTTTAATAAAAATTGAATATTAGTCATGTTTTTTAGCTTTCTAGCTTTTTCCTAATTTTTGCTATTTATTATCAATCATAGTAATGCATGCTGTCTGCCCTGTGATATGGACAACTGATGCTTTTTATGTAAAGAATTAAAGAAATGTAATTTATCCACAGAAAGTCTAATTTTCAGATGTGCTTCTCAAAAAAAGACTCAGAAATGGTGACCTAACTTTGAAGCAGAATCTATCCCATGCTCATAAAGCATGCAGATAAAGCCGTTAATACATTTTATGGATTGGATGGGATTTAGCCTGAAGGAAAGTATAGTATTGGTTAGAATGGCAAAAATATATGATGGATTTTTTTGAAAAACATTGCCTTGTTTAGAGGAGTACATGTGTGTTTTGCTAAAAACCTGGGTATGTAACTTCCAGCCATGAAGTCATTGCATCCCTTTTCTTAGAGCAGTTTCACTGTAGTTTAAGCTGCTGTCAGAAAGAGCCCTTGGGGATGAATGAGCAGGAAAAACCCCAGTGATATTCTGAAAGGTAGAATGGCAACTGCTGATGTATATGTAGGCTAAATGAGTTGTTGTTCCCTGGGGCTTGGAGGTTAGCTATTAATCCAGTTTGCTTTGGCATTCAGTCTTTTTATAAATTAGTATATTATGTATCAGCATTGGGGCAAAAATCTCAAAGGAGTCAGCTAAAAGGTTTTGTTTGAAATTCTCTGGTTGAGCATTGATAGATCTGCTTTTTAATGAAATATATCTTAGAAAATAAAAATAATGATCAATGGGTTTTGAGTCTAATGCAAAAAAAATCTTTTCTTGCATGCCCTGTATCCTGCAGCAAGTGTTTGTTGGACTGATTGGAATGCATTTCCAAACTAGGATATATTATATAGTGAGATGGACATAATAAGAGCGTCTAAATAATGACTTATCTTCGCTAAAGTGCAGTTAGACGTGAATGAAAATGTCAGATGTCTCACATGAAAGAAATTGAGCCCCAGCTAAGACTTATTTTTACCTCCACTGCTCCAGCATTACCAGATGGATAGTTTAATTTCTTAAGATCCACTTGGGGTACAGAAAACGTAATGGCTTTTCATGATGTTGGGCTGTCAGTGATAAATTCTGTGGAAAAACTTACAGCTCCCAGAGGCATAATGTGTTTTTCCATCTTCTGCTTCTCCTCAGTGGCTGAGAAGACCAAAGAGCAGGTGTCCAATGTTGGGGGAGCTGTGGTGACAGGAGTGACGGCGGTGGCGCAAAAGACGGTGGAAGGAGCTGGGAACATCGCTGCAGCCACTGGCTTGGTGAAGAAGGATCAGTTGGCCAAACAGGTTTGGTTATTTGCAGTCTTTTCCAGGTGAAGAAGTGAGCAATGAGGGGCTCATGAACTGAGAGGCAGATGGAGTGCTTTCTGTCTCTCAGCTGTATGAATGCAGGATGAGTTGTGTTATGCCAAATGAACAGCAAAGAAGATCTCTGCTGTTTATAGCTTGTATTTCAAATGACTTGCAGGATATGGGAACTTGAGTATGATTAGGCATGGAACTTTACTATTCTGAAATGTCTTAGTTAATTTGGATCTTGGTTTTAAAGTGTGATCTAGTGGGGGTTCTGAGCTCAGCAGCCTCTAGTGGATGCCAGCTGCTGTAGGATAGCTGTATAGTTTTGGGGAAATATAATTGGTTTTCCAAGTAATTTGGGATTGAAAAGCAATCTGCTAGTCCTGAAAGGTCAAACAGCAAATCTCAAGTTTAACAGTACAAGTTGTATCCTCTCTAGTTGTAGAGAAGAGGGTTTGTGTACCAATCCACTGACTGCTTATTAGACACATTGCATCTAAAGTCAAGATCTAGCTGGAGAGTCACAGTCTTCCATTAATACAGTGCCACTATCTCAAAAATGCCTCCAAATAGCCTCAAGTATTCAGAATAAATTTGCTCTAGGCCATCCTATAAAACACTGTGGATATTTTTATTCATACGCTGTGGCTATATTCTTCCACTGACACTATGTGAAACGTGACCCCAGCTGGCAGGAATGAGGCTTTCCAAAATGTGTATAGTGATTTTTGGAGATGAAAATAACCTAGCAGAGACAAATACCTCCTTTTGTGCTGCTTTCTGTATGAATATTTAAGAATTAGACAAAAATAGGATTAGGAAGAATATTTAGTGTTTACACAAAAATATGGCTGTCATGGAATTTAGCATGAAGTTCTATTGTGTATCTTATTTGCAGTTAGTGTCCAGAGGAGCTGTAAAAATTGAATCCTTAAAAACTGGAGTTTTTTATCCTTATTGAAGTGTAGTCCTGTCAGTCTGACAAATCCTATTGGTGCTTTACTATGGGGAGCAAAAAGGGATATTACGTTATGGTAGGCATTCATTTCACTGTGGTGGATTGTCTTGAAAACATCTCACAAGCAGTTTTGTTCTCTTTCAAATCAATATTCCTGGGGGATTTTTTTAGTCCTCTTTTATTCAGATGTAAGTAAAATGTTGTTTTTGATGTGGTCATGGACCTTTGTGCAAGCTGAGCGGGAAGATTTGCAGAATGGAGAATCTAATGAACTGCCAGGGGATACATGAATATGGCGTGGTCACAGGAGTCTCTGCCCTTCATTTCTGCTAAAAGCTCTTGCGTAGTTTTATGCTGAGAATATTCTTTTCTGTTCACAGCTCTTGAAACTCATTGTAATGAGGATCATCACTGCTGTAATGCACGATTACCCCCTTTGGTATTGACCATAACTAATGCCTTTTTATCTCTCTCTATAGAGAGAGATCCCTGTAATTATGAAGTATAAAACAAATGTCTGCTGACTTTAATTTAAATCTGTTCTCTGTATGATAAAGTTTAAATGTAAGTCGTGATGGCTGTAACAGATTAAAATCACATCTCTGAAATGAAAGAACATCCATAATGTACATACATATTATTCCTATAAATAGCAACATTATTCTGAACTGGTGCTTTGTTCTTTAGATGTGTAAAATCATTCATTTGAGGCTTGATACCGATATTTTTAGACTGAGATTCTCAGTCATCTATGCAGTATGGCCATGTAGCTGATGAGTATCTGTGGCTCCTCCTGGACTGCCTTGCATCTGTTCTTTTACTGGTTTTGCAAGGGATGAGTAGCCAGTTTGAAAATGTTAATATCAAAACTGGGTCACGTAAAGTTATTTTAAAACCTAGTGGATTTGCCTTCCTTTGCAGCTTGGAGGCACATGGGATAGGTTTTTGCTTGGATTTTCCAGGTAAACTGACAATTGGGTAGGGCAGGTGTGGCTATCCAGGTCCCTTGAAGGAAGCAGGGTGAGCCTTTCTGAGAAAACAGAAGGTGCCAACCAGGCATTCAGTCAAAGTATCAATGCAACTTTGTCATTTATCTCTGCAAAGCTGGGTGTTAAGGCTGCTTGCCTGTGTGGTGACTGGCATTTTTCTTGTGCCGTGATGGAAGTTTGCTTTTGTCTTTGAGCTTAATTAAAAATACTTGCTTTGTAGGTTTGGTTTTTTTACCAGTGGATATGATGATACTTCTGCAGAGGAAATAGGTTGCAAATACTTGGTAAAATTCTTTCCTGTTAAGTTTCTCCAAGCTGGCCTAGTGCAGCCTTAAAAACTGGCATGCTTTGGAGCACGAAGCACAGGCTTAAGCAGCCTTAAGAGTGAGGCCAGGCTGGAGGGCTGCTGTGACACCCCACTGTCACCCACCTGCCCTGCAGCTGGTGTGAGCAGGCAGTGTGGAGTCACAGCTGAGACAGGGATGACTTGAGAGTGCCCATCTGAGGCTGCCTTGGGGAGTTCTGCTTTGGCAGAAGCTCACTGCTAAACACAGCCAGGGTGGTGGTGGTGGTGGTGGTTAGTAGTCTCAAATTAATTCTAAAAGGGCTGATGCACTGCAAGCAGTATTGTACTGAACAACAAAACATTTGTGTGCCTGTGTGTTTTATTTGTGTACAGTGTGTCTTCTAAATTAGTTTTTAAAAAGTAAAAACTATTGATAGTGGCATTTAATGCAGAGGTGAACATGAATGTTCTATTTGCAAGTCAGCCTGAATGTATGGATACAAATGAGAGTGGGTGTACCAGCAAGTATCTAATGTATAATGTTGTGTGAAAACAAAATATGAATTACAAAGTTTATTGTTTTCAGATACGAGATTAACAAATTGAAGTTATTAACCTCACTCAATCCATGTCACTTGGTTCCCTGGCATCTCAAGAATAAACAGTTTAAATGATTCTTCTGTGATTTCCATAATCATTTGAGTAATTCTATTTTTACTGTTCTAGCACCAAGATTCCCAGTCAAGCTGAAATGTCAAGGTTCTTTGAGTACCCTATGATGCTGTGGTCATATGAATTTCATGTGCTGTCGTTATTACTAAAGTAAATAGACAAACAGGTCTAGTCCTTAAGATTTTGTTTTCTATATGGATCATGTTTGGTATCCCTATGCGCTAAATCCTTTTTTCCCTAGTGACTGTTAATTTAAAACATTTGCGGTAAATGGCACTGAAAACACAAAATTACAGTAGCAGCTAACAAGTAGGTAGGTGATACACCTCCAGAGCAGGTAATACAACTCACTGGTTTAATTATGAAGCTTTCAGTGAAAAAGTCTTTATGCGTCAAGACTGACAATTTAGGCATTAGGTGTTTTCTTCTGTATAAAATATGAATTAACTAGAAGCCCTTGCTAATTGCATTTAATGTGAAAATTAATATACAAAGGTAAACGCAATGGCAAGTTTGCTGTAACTCCCCTTCCCACTCCCTGCATTTCCTGGCACTTCTTAGAATTCAAACAGTGTCATAGCATAAACATTCAGTGCAGTGGAACCCACAGGTTTGGAATATTTGTTATCTTACTATACTTTGTTCAGAGCCAAGGTGCATGAATCCACTTTGGGCAATCACTATAATCAAATATAGAAATATGTAGAAGCCTTTGTGATCCTTCTTACAGGGAAGCTCCATGAGACATGTTGCATTGCTGAGACTCAAGACATGATGAAACACCTTTTAATTTTGATGAGAGCGCCTCAGTTTTGTTTAAGACACCAAACATCACAGTGTACTCCAGTCATCTGTTACTTGTTCATTTGGGAAATATTGCTTGTAGAAGGAAAGCAAATCCTGTGAGTGTCTCTGAAAATTTGTCCTTCAGTGGCAGGAGGAAGGATACTTTCCTGCTTTATTAAGCACCAATTTCTTAAGTGTGATACCACTTCTTTCAAAGATTTCTGATTTGTCTTGTTGCAAACTGAGATTCCTATGTGTTGCTAAAGAAGTTTTGATTACCATCTGTAGTTTAAAAAGCAAAAAAAAAGCTGAATATGAAATCTTGAGGTTTTGCACTTTATGCTTTGATTTTAGAAACAGATCAGTTTAGAAACCCTTCTGTAGAAATCTTACTCAGAAATAACGTAGGGGTGACATTTGACTTAAGTTATCTTGGGTATCAGTTCCCAAAGTTTGAATACCAACATTAAAGTCCCCAACGCTGCTTTAATGCTCTCCTTGTTACCTGCATACAAATAAAAATGCCTAGATTGATAATAGAAATATTTCAACAGGCATTTTCTTATTTTCTCTTTTTATCTTTTTGAGATCTATTTTGTGTATTTTCTTTGCTACAGTGGCATAATATTGACATGCTGAATGGAAAGTTCCTGAAACTTTTAAAATTAATTTTAATGTATTTTTTTTGTTGTAAATGAGATTCCAGAAGTAGGTCTAATCATTTCAGAATTTGGATGTAGGTGGAGCAATCTATTTTTGATAGAATATGAAGATCTCCTGGTTCTCTGACCATCTTAATGTTCAGTATACTGTACAGGATGCTTGGCTTATTTCCCATCTTTCCGGTCTATAGCTTAGTCAAATAATTTTGAAAAGCTCGGCTAAAAACACAAAGGAAAATTCTGTGTAGCAGAGATGTCCAATTTCCTTTTTCATAAAGAGAATTAGCGTTTTTTCACCTTTTGCATTCCATTTTTTGCTATTTGCCAGATGTATCCCAAAAGGGTAATAGACTCCAATGAAAAGCAGGATGGTGAGTGCAAGTTGTGTGAGACTTAAACTATTGTTCTTTAGTTGGAACAAGCAGATCTCTCAGAGTGTTTAGTATGAGCAAATCAGCAAGCCTTGATTTAGGCAAGGAAACTTTGGTAAGATTTTGATGTGCTAAATGCAGAAATAGCCTACACCCAATTAAATTCTGGAGTTAAATATTTCTGTAGATACTGTAAAGCAAGCAGGCTTCAGGGGTACAGCATCTAATTGCCCTCCTCAACTACTTCTTAGCCTTTATGGCTCTAATAAAAGCCACAGTAGAGAATGGTTAAGTTTGGTTATATATATAAATTAAATATATTAATCTAGATCTGTAGAGGGCCTGCCAGGCAGTTGTAGGTCTAACCCCTTACACCTGAGGCAGGCAGTGCCAGTTTGTCTTGTGCAATGCAGAGAGATGGGTTTTCTGGTTGTTCAGGGTGAGCCTCAGCAGTGTTTTGTGGTGACATTCCTAGCTGGTGTGTAGAGCAATTACAGCACTGGTTAGGAAGTATAAAATGACTTGGGTTTGAAGAGACTTTTAAGATCATCTAGTTCCAAATCCCCTGCCACAAGCAGGGATACCTTCCACTAGACCAGGTTGCTCAATGCCCCATCAACCTGGCCCTGCAAGCCTGCATTGTGTCTTTTTGACAGCCTTCCTCAAGGAAACCAAAGTGGTTCAGGTGATTTATAAAAGTCCTGCTCAGATAGTCACAGCTGAACATCAGTCAGACAACACTTGCTCTCAAATTTGTTTGAATCACAATGTGCAGAGCATACAGTCTGGGGTAAGTTTTCTTTTTCCCTTATTTCATTCTTGGTCTATGAATAATGTATGAGTGACTGCTGCAAAACAAAGAGGATATTTAGCAGCTATTAGCAGTGTTTCCTTTTTTAATGTCTGTAGATTGATTGAGAGTAAAAGAATGAGGGATAGATTTCCCATTAAGGGATCCGCACTGCTCAGGAGCTGATTGACAGAAGACCCTCTTAAGAGAAAGTTGTTGTTAGACGTTTCTTTAAATTCTTGAAGGAAGTGGAACTGTCAGTGAGCTGACATGTCTCTTTGATTGTAGCATAGCTGGACTGATTTATTTTGGTAGGGCTTTTCTTAGTGATCTCAAAATTTATGATGGGGTGTTGTACTAAAATATCTGTAACAAATTCATTCTATAAAGCTAATCCCTATTCTAGAAACAGTAAACTCTGATTTATTATGAATCATAAGGCACCCATAGGCAAGTGATATTAAAGGTTTGAATCTGCTTTATGTACAAGTCCAATCTCCTCCTCATGACAGCACATGTATTTTTTGATGGGAAAACTCGTGAATCATCTAGGTTGTACAGAGGTATGAATGTCAGTAGACCTGTGAAATTGTGTTGCAATCCAGTATGAATTCTGAGTGTTGGAATAAAAGTGGCTTTGATTTAGTGGTTTGAATTTGTTTTGGAAACACATTGCAGTTGCAGTTGAGGCCACTTGATGCAGTTGCATTAATGCAGTTCTGTTTTCTCTTGGTGTTGCCACATGGGCAAGCCTCCCATATGTAGCTCAGTGTATGTTGACACTGCCTAATAGCATGGTAAAGAACAGTGTGGAGTGTGTGAAACAGACTCCAATGTTTGCAGAAAATGTTATTTGATGGAATGTGCTCATGATGCTCACAGAAAATATGCTGATTAATGGGAAGGGTACAGAAGTCACAAAGCCAGCAAGGAAATACAATGTTTTTCTTCTTTCTTTTGCTTTGTAATATTTTCTTACCTACCACTTCCTTCTTGACAGATATGTGCACATTTTGGTTGCACTTCTGGATGTGAGTAGATTAATTTTGTGTCAGTTTGAACACCACTGTTGCCCTGGATTTCTCTTGCCTTCTGAAGTTCTGATTGTTGATAGCTTCTTGTTACATTTTCCCACACTTGTTCTTGTAAACAAGGGGGGTTTCACATTCTTCTGTGAAAGAAGAGAGGATTGATGGACTGGTGAGGAAGCCTATAAGGGTCAGGAGGTTTTACCATCACAGTCCAATCCTCGACCATGATTGGAATTCTGTAAATACTCTCATTGTGTAAATAAAGGATCTTTTCCTGTTCATGCAACCTGTGTGAGCTGTGTGTTTCTCTCTCTCTGTGTGAGTGCATCACAACTGCAACACACCACTGTTTGAAATATTTAAAATTAGGCTGGGCAATATAGAAATGATTATGCACAGAAAGTAACAATACATGGGGGGAAAAAACAGAAGGTGGAAAATTGGTGACTGTAGGTACAAGTATCAGAGTTTTTGTGTTTGAAGAGTGTGTTGAAGTGCTGGTAGAATTTTGAATAGCAACTTATGCTTGACCTCCTGGTTGGCAGAGAAAATACTTTTCCTACCGTGGGGCACGTTGCCAGCATTTTTTCTGAGAGGGCACAATAGTATTTGAAGGAAGACCATGTTCTCTCTGTCAAAGCATTTCCATGCATTCGTGTCTGACTTAAGCAGAACTTGAGGAAAGAAGACTTATAAGGTGTTTTCAGAATATCCTGGAGATTTCTGCTCTTCATTAGTTCAGGAGCAAATGTCAGTGTAATGTAAAGGTCTTGTGAGCTTTCCTGGTTTCCTAATGGCTTCCATGCTGTGAGAACATTTTAGTGAACATTTTAGACTGATATTCAGGGTCTATGTGCTGTCTTCACTACTTCTGACCATAATGTATTCCTAATTACCTGTGGAGAGGTTGAGTTAAGGAGCTTTTGGGTGGCATATGGTTCTTTGTTTTCTAGCAATTGTTTCGCCTCAGATTTGTCTTGGACTGTGCAGAATTAGGCACCCCCATGTTAAACTGAATATGCCTATCTCCCTTGGTCTCCAAGAGGAATTGTTTGCCAGCTGATAGAAGAGTAAACACATTCTCCACTAGGAATTGTTCATGTCATGCTAATGAGAAATATTTATAAAATCTACAAGTAGAACACAATTTCTAATTTCTTTAACTTATGAGGGAGAAGCAAAAGACATCCCCCATCCTTTACCAGGAGTCTCTTCTACATTTGTTATAAGGGTTTGGCTGTCTGTAGTCTGCTCTGTGTCCTCCCTCTTCTTTACTCTGGTCTCCCTTCCACTTGTTATATTCTCCATCTCCTGTTTCCCTGTAACTTACTTAATTATGCCCTCACAGCACATTCCAGGCTTTTGTGTTGATCTCCCCTGGGTAGGCATGGCATTGCATTATGGAATTCTCTCAAGCTAACTATGGGACCAGCTCCATTTCATAGTGTCCCAGTCTTTCCTTTGCATCCATCTATGGGATTTCATGCAGTACTAACAGAATTTTTTTTTTCCTGTTCTAAATAGTTGCCAATGCTAGGCTAAATATCCAGGAAGGTGCTACTTGGTGAGAGGAATACTTTTAAGTTCATTTGGGGATGATATATTCATGCCAACTCTTCTTGTTCTTGCCCACTTTCTGTGAAAGATTCAGCAGTTTCAGATGGGAAATAGTTTCATGCAACCCATGATAGCTGGGCAAATTTAAAGTGGTAATTTTGTGCAACTTAAGGTAAGAGTTTTATAAGCTTCCAAATATTAGCAGATTACTCTAAGTGTCACCTTAGCATCTTGTGCCACGCTTCAGTGCTCATTTCCTCTGCTGGCCAAGAAGGAATGTATAGGCCTTGGAAGGTAAGTTTAAATGTGATTCATTCTGTGCCTCTCTGGAAGTCATTGTCTCCAGAGGATTCCAGGATGGTAGCTGGTTGTTGATGGTAAAAGCCAAGGACTGCAGCTGGCAGGTTTTTTTAGCTAGCAGTGAAAGTTCATGGTGCTGAAATGACATTTTGGCAAAGTACTACAATGTGTGTTTGTCTGCTGATCTATTCAGCAAAGTGCTGCAGCAGGTTGTTTAATAGACATGAGTAGCAAATTGGGGTCTTGGATTGATGTTATGATGAGGGGTGTATTAACTTCAAGAACTGAAATGTGGAGTAAATGCCTCTCTGTGGAGATAATCTGTGATTTCAGAATGTCAATCCAATGTTATCTCCCTCCCAAAGAAATCCTGTAGGTTAAGCAGGAAAGGGAGGATGAAAGAAATAAGGTGGGATGCATTATTGAGACTACCTAATTACTGACAGTGCTGTTGTTACTATCAGAAGAAAGGAAGTTTATACCAGAGTACTGGAGATGATTAGTAAATGTTAGTGCCCTATGATATACACCACTTTCATAGCTATTTTAACCACTGATAGAACTTCATAAAGAATCTGTGGAGTAATAGAATAAAAGCTTGGACATAGCCTGCAGATGTCTTTTTTTGAAGCTGCTAGAACAGCTAGTGAAAAAGAAGAGAGGATCCATCATTTCTACAGTGAACTGTCATAAAACGCAGCCTCTCACCTGATTTCAACTCTGTTAATTTGTTTGTTAGAGGAAATTAAGTGGCCTGGATAAGCATGATGGGTAATATTTTTCAGTTTTCAAGTACTTGTCTCAGTGTTTCAGAAGTTTCCACGATACATCTGGTCACTGGAATTTGTTACTGGACAAAGCTACATTGAATGTCTCAGAAATGCATCTGAACTTTTAGATTGCAGACATCTTTTTTGTCAGTGGCTTATTTAATGCAAAATATTCCCTGTGAGGAAACTGGAGGTGTAAGCTGCTAAAGCTGTCCTTCAAAAAAACATGCTCTTTGCAAGACTGAAGCAGGCAGAAAGCCTGGTTCTGAAGTGTATTGGACATATTGATTGCCCTCCAAGCTTTTGGTGTTAGTTTTCAGAGCTATTTCCTTATGCTTTATTAGCACATAGCCTGGAGGTTTGCCAGGCTTGGGTCAGAAAAGTCAAAATCAAGCTCAAGATGAGGAGATGCAGCCAGTATAGAACTACTTTTACCCTGCTTGGTGGGTTAGCTATGAACAGAAAGAGATGCTGTCTGTAACTGCCTCTCCTTCAGAAGCACATAAACCAGGATTTGTGCCTTTGCAGCAGCCTAGTCCCTCTGTCCCACCTCCCACTCCATCCTGTGTAGAAGGGTCATCACCTAGAGCAGCTGATACCCTGCCAGTATTATGTCAGCCATGCGTATCCCTTCTCAGGGGCTGTGGGATGAAGCCAAGGCTCTGGGCTTCTTTGGTTGACCTCTGCTATACCTTTTAATTGTGTAATGTAGTTCTTTCTTCATGTGCTCCTATATGTAAGAAAGATATGTGGATTTTTTTTTCCCCTTAGTAATTCCCTGCGATGGTTTTAAGGCCCAAAGGGTTCTTGTGGTCTAAACAAATGTTCATTGCCCTGGAGTGGTGGGAAAAATTCAATTAAGGTGTCAGGTTGTGTGTCAGTCATGAGAAATCTCTCCTTATCCATAGAGACAGTATTTCTAAAAGGGAAAGAAGGCAAGAGGCAGTGATTGAAAAAAGCTATCACATATAAAGAAAATTATTTTTACAGCTTGTAATGCAAAATGTACTTGGGGAAGGAAATGACAAGGGCAATTGAGCTGGGTTACATAGCACTTTTAAGACTGGCAGGTTCTCTTGATTTTGTGTGAGCCTTCAGGAAGGAGACTGGAAGCTGTAAAACCTGTTGGCGTCTTTGGTGTTGAGAACTCACTGTGAGCTGCTGATTGCTTTTAATTTGAAATGTTTTTAATTATCAAGCTAATAATTTGTAATAAATTAATACTTCAAAGGTATTGAAATGTGTGGTTTAATTGCAAGTGTGTATGCAGCTGCTGACCAGTTTGGTAGAATTTAGATCCATAATGTAGTTTAAAGATGATAATGTGTGCATAAAACACTTATACTTTGCCTAATGAATATACTTATGTCAATTAAAAATAACAACATTACACGGGTGGCATCAAACACTTCAGTTCATTACTTAACAACCAGCATATTTTAGCCATGTAGGAACTGCACTCAGAGATGCTTGCTTAACCCCTGTCTGACTTAGCTAATACTTCATGTGGTTGGTCTGAGCAAATGATTCTGTTCAGATTCCTAGTAGCATCAGTTTTAATGATGGCTGGGTCGTTTTTAATTTGGTGCATGCGGGCAGATCGTCTTACAAATCCCTCAAGATAAAACTGATTCAAACATACTGTATGCAAATTTCTTTGTAGAGAAAGGTCACAGATCAAACACAGCTGGAGGCTAAATTAATTTCTCTCTCTGGAGAAAATTATTCTAGCAGGTCAAGAGTGAAGTTACTGGCTTTGCACAGATCTTCAAATGGAAGAAAGATTTCCTCCCTTCTCCTCATCCTTACTATTACATTCTTACTTACTCCTTACATCTAGAATTTTTTCTGAAGTGCATTTGTTGTATTTGATGGTGCCAGACCAGGGCATTTAGCACTCACTTCCTTATCCACAGCATGCAGACAGGCTTCATGAGCACATACTTCATAGCAGCAGTTTAAAAGGTGTACGCAGGAGGGATTAGTGCTGGCAGTTGGGATAGAATGCAGGGTTGTCAGACAAACAGGTGGAAGATGGAAACTTTTACTGGGGAGTCTTATGTCAGTTGTTGCCTTTTGTTAGTGTGGAATTTATAAAACAGCTTCTTGATATGAGGGTTCCTTTTTTTTAAAAGCACCATTATTTTCAGTAGATTCCATGTGTTTACTTTTATAAAAAACCTAAGTAATAGCTATTGCAGTAGCTTTGAAGGAGGGCATGTGTTCCCATACAGCTGACCTCATGTCTGAGGCAGAGTAGTGAGCTTGCTTTTTCACAGTCACCAGAATAACATTTCCTCTGTGGTCTATTTTTGGAAGGGGTGGTGTACTCATCATTCACAGCAAAGGTAACAGATTTAGCAGTGCCTCTTTCCACCTCCTACACACCATCTATGAGATGGAGTTTTTAAGTCTTAGCTGTCTCTGCAGATTTTTCCCTGAGCTACATTTTGGATGTGCACTCTATAATGCGACTGGTTGGACTGCTGTAGATGCCAGCTGTTGTCCAAACTGAGAAATAGGGGAGGCTGGGAGAAGTAATGAAACCACATTAAATAAACAAAGCTTAGACTTTGCTTTGGAATCTATTTGAAGTAATGTAAACATCTTGATGACAGTTGAGTAGTGATGACTTTGTTTTTTCTTGTTTTCCCAGTCTCTCTGTTCCTTAGCTGAGCTCTGTGCCTCTATATTGTGTGTGGTACATTATGGGAAGGAAGGAACTAAACAGAAGCCTTTGCAGGCCTTCTGAAAGAGATTCAGACTTGGGAATTTATCCTGGTATGCAGGCTGCAGGAAGGGAATGTGGAGAGTTATTGGTTGGGCTTGAAATAAAATGGACAATCACAGCTGGTCAAGGTGTTGTTAACATGTTCCACAAAGACTTAAGGACATTTGGTTAATTCAAATTTTCCCTGTTCATCTTGGATTTACAGTTGACCTGAAAAAACAGTAACTGATTTGACTGGGACAGATAGAAAACCAAACCTTTCTCTGCATCCTCTAACTAGAAGTCTGTTTCTGGAATCAAAGCTGATGGTGGGCATGAGTTGGGTTCAGGGGGGGATGGAAAGGCCTGGGTAGGGGATGTTTGATTATTAGTGATTGAGTGAGAGGAGAAAAGAGTGTCCATGTATGAAAGAAGGTGGGTCTTGATTCCATGAGGCAACTTCTAATCCTGTTTTCTTGGGGTATGGGATGCTGCCAAAGAACTCACTCTACAGAAATCTCTTTCTGCTTCTGGGAAGGCAGAAGAAGGGCTCAAACTGTGGTATACAATGTGCAGCGGAATCCACCTTTTTTTTTTTTTTT
>VXBI01011364.1:614797-635285 GCA_013397375.1 Toxostoma redivivum
TAAAATGGGCGCGGGAATCCCCCTTTTTTTTTTTTTTTTTTTTTTTATACCCAGCAGCTTTTGCCTGCAAAATAGTGGTTGGGAGGTTGAGCTGCCCTGGGACTTGAATATTTCAGCCTCATGTTTTGCCTTTTTGGTGAATATTGATAATAAATGTGAATCCCTTGGGAAGAAGAAATTGCATTTTAGACTATTTTTTTTTAAGTACTCATCACCTGCCCTAATGTTGATCCCTTTGGTAATTGCCAAGAAACTTAATTGTATCAGAGCTTTATAGGCACTGTCTGCTTTTAAATATCTATCCTAGCACCTAAAATTGGAGTAGCTTGGAAAAGCAGGGGATTGGAGTGATTGTTTTACAGGGACATAGATTCAGTTAAGATTTCAAATTACCTGAAAGGATCTGTACAGGTCCATCATGTCATTCTGCTTTCATGTTCCACCCCTCAATGCCTGAGGCATATTTTGAGCTCTGTGGAAACCATCACATCCACCCAAATGTCCCTAGATTGTATGCTGATGTCTCACTGGCACACCTAATTATTACCCCTTGCCCCAAGGAGAAGTAAACTTATCAGATTCTGAGGATCTTGAATTTGGATGGGTTTTTATACATATAAGAAGGTAAAAAGGAATCCTCAAAGATTTTTGAAGTTTAGGAAAAATCTACAGCCATGTGCTTTGTGTTTATTGATTATCCACGTTTAAAATAAAATCAGAATACCTTCTAAATTTACCAGTGAGTTACAATTTGTCCAGTGAGTTGTATAATCTGTTAAAAACTGGGCCTCAGGTCCTTCTGTCCTACAAGCACTCTTGTGTCCTGTAGAGGAGCCCTATCCTTTTGGTTTCCATTGAGTGCATGGAGTTTGACCAGCTATTTCATCAGTCCAGTACAACATCACATTGCTCTATCAGAGAATCATGGAGTGACTTGTGTTGGAAGGGAGCTTAAAGATGGTCTGTTTCCAGCCCCCCTGTTATTATCTTCCCTGCTCCTTTGCCATGATGCCTGCAGCAGTCCTGTGGCAGCAAGGATGACTGCTGTGTATTGATAGACACCAAGCTCCCCTTTGCCAGCATGGCAAGGGGAGTCACCCTCCATCATTGAGAGTGATATTGACACTCAAAGTGCCAAATGTTTCAGCAAAGTGTAAAGAATTTACACAGAGTGTTTGTTGTGGGCACTTCCTGCCCTGATCTTCCAGGTAAGATTGGTAGGAGATCAGAACTGGATTGATGCTTTCCTGCTTCTCTTACAAATAATCAATGCACAAGTCAAGGTAGGCTCTTTATTACCCTGATGCTCAGCTTCGTTTTTGTAAATCTGTCGAAGGCTACCTTACTTGTCCATTGGTAAACAGGTACAAGACTTCTATTCACAGTGGCTATGTAGGAGACCTTGAGAATGTAGATTGGCTAGATACATCTTGATTAAAATACAGCAATGGTTCAGGACAAGTAAGAGCTCCAGTTGACTTAGGATTTTCTTTACATTTAATTGAACATATCTGGCATTCAAGGAGAGAAACAAACCTGTCATAGCATTTACCAAACATTTTTCAGAAGGAAGAAAACTTGAAATCATTTGTATTTTTTTGTTTTGACATGAACTGTCAGCTACTTGCAAAAAGCATTTCCATGTACCTGTTAAAATCACAACTGTTTAAAGCTACTGTATGTAGCATATTTATGGAGAGCTTTTGAGTTGCAGTATCTCATCTGTTGTGTCCCTTATTGTAAGACTGTCACATAATTTCTGATTGTGATCTGAGATGCATTGGATTGTTTGGGGTTTTTTAAACCTCTTCTGGAGGAGAGGCAGGAATTTGGCTGGCTCAACCCCAGACATTGTGGCTTGTCTTTCAAAACACCCAGATAGCTGTTGGTTGCTCTTTGTTAGAATACACCGTGCTTTCACAAAGCCTCATTCTGCACGTGGCCAGCATTTGAGACTGATTTGGGAAGTGGGTGCAAAGAAGCGAAGAAGTACAAGTAATCTTTGAATAAGAGGAGCTACCTTCCTCACAATGAGGCATTGCATTACGTTCTTTCCCTCACTTGTTTTGGATGAGTAGGTAACAGAGGCTTGGAAGGGCTGCTAGTAGGATCCAAGCTATGCAAGGAGTCAGGGAGATGGACCAAGGAGCTCCTGTTTTGACTGATGACTTGATCTGTCTCTCTCAAGAAGCACAGAGTGCTTCAGTTCCAAAATCAAAGGATGGGACCGGAGGTGTAACCCCTGCATGCTCTGTGGACTAGCATTGGGAACACTTGGGATGTGCATGAGAATCATTCACTGAGAAAACATGCTCGTGCTTGAGGGCATGGTTCTTGTGATTGTCTTTGCTCAGGAGTGCTAAACAGGGTTAAGTGCTTTAATACATTAATGTTGAAACTAAAGGAGCATCAAGGGTAAGGCTCTTCTATTCTTCAGCCACCCAACAGTGCTTTGGTGAGCAGCTAAATAGAACTGCAGCCACTGGGGCTGCTCAAGGATGCAGGAAGGTTTGACAGGTGATTGTGGGAGAAACAAGCAGAAGTGAATGGGCATGTTGATAACATAAAATAACATACACATCTATAGAACTGGTGAGGTAGAACTCTAGCATATTTTAACAATGCTGGTATGTAATTTTGTAGTTGTTCTGATTAACAGTAGGCTTTCTCAGTCAGGTCTCTAAGTGTGCTGGCTAAAAGGAGTGCATGTTTTCAGTAAGTAAAGTTAGCCCTTGGGATGTTGCCATATCTGGCCCTTTTTGAACTCTGTATTTTAACAGTTGTGAGTTCTTTCTGTTTAGATTATCTATTACTGTTGGAGCAGTGCATGCTGCAGTTTTCAAATTCTTGTTAATAATCTCAACAATCACCTGGTAAAGTATATGACAGAAAAAATATAGCCATTGTCCTTGACAATAAAAAAAAAACCCTGAGTGTTATGCCACTAGGCATTATTGAGTAATGAGTAAATAAGTCTCTAGAGGGTGAAAATAAATGAGGTGTGTCATTTTTCTGGCTTTAAATGTGGCATGAAAATGTTTTGTTCTTCACTGTTCCATGTATCATTCTTCCATAGCATCTGGAGTGTTGTCTTCTCCATTAGTACATGTTACTCATCTGGGCAGCTGCTCTTCCAGAGGCATCAAGCAGTAGGTGGATAATATCCAAGTAGTACAGAGGAGCAAATAACACCATGGTCTTACCATGCAAAATGGTGTTAGGGTCTGTTAAATTAATCTCTTGTTCCCATTTGATATGTCTGGCTGCATGAAGAAGGGCTGTCTGTTCAGCTCTCAGTTCTATCTTGTCCTCTTGATCAACCTGATATGTCTGCTAGATTGGCAAGGTTTGAAAACAACTAGAATTGACTAAGAACAAGAGGGTAAGGCTGGTACAGTGACAGCTGGTGGTAGTTAAGTTTTCTTACTTCCTTTGACAGTAAGTTTTTATTTCACTGCTTGCTCAGCCACCTCAGCGTGGACTGTCACTCTGACAGCAAGTAAGGATGATCTTGTCAGTCAAACCTACTCAACAGAAAACTTATTCCATTTACTTGGTGTTTGATTTATATTTTGCCTTCTATTCAAAATTGTTCTGATCTTTGATTACTTCATTATGCTATCTAAATAGTTTTGTTTTTCAAGACTGTGTGGACTGAACATTTGAGAATCTGTGACAATTTGGTGCATGGCCATATTTCTTACTGAATATTTTATTTCTTGGTCATCAGTAGTGACACAATTGGGATATTAGTAAAAAGTACAAATGCCAGGCAGCAGGATATTCTTGTCAGGGAAACTGCTTCTTCAGCTGTGAATATATAAAATAATGATCAGTCAAGCATTGCACAGAAGTGCTTTGCAATTAAAAAAAATAGCACAGATGTTAGCTATGCTCTTGGACAGATTATCCAGACTGTCATCTGTTTGCTTTCCTGAAGTACTATTGTATTTATATGCATTTAGTGTATTGTGATGGCATATACTGCTTTTTAACTCCCTTTCCCTTCTGAAAGATCACTGTATTAACTCTGAGTTAACTCTGAGGTAAGTAGTAATAATTTAGAACTCTCCTCTCTTTTTTTTTAACTGCTTTCCCTTCCACCTTTCCCAAGCCAAGAAGCTTGGTTCTTTTTGCCTTAGACCCTGAAATACAGTAAGCAGTGAGTCTTCTTCATACTGCCAGAGAAGTTGACAATTACTGTGAAATGATGGAAGTTTTTGATTTGATATGAGATAGCAACCACAAGGTGAGTGTTCAGTTACTTTATGGAACCAGAATGGTAGAATAGCCTATCTTCTAGTCCTTGTCCATGGCCATCACTGGAATAAAAGGTGTTTAAGTAGAAATGGAATAGAGGGAATTTTTTGGTTCATATGGAGTTTGGATTATTTGAATTTTTTTTTTTAATTAATCCTATTACTGGTAATCAAGGATGGAGACCTGTTAACAGCAGGGAGGCATTTCAGAGGACTAGATGTACAGCTCTTAAAATATCTGTAAGATGTGTAAAACTTCGCACCAAAGTAATTACACTTTTAATTTCAGGGAAAGAATTTTGCCTTGCTTGCTTTTATCATGCTTTCTAGTGCTTGTACTGACTCTTTCCTCCTTGTGATGCAAGTCTCATTTGAGTAGTTGGGCTGTATTTGAAGTGTTGGCTACCAGAACACACATGCAGTAGCGTTAGATGTGATAGCAGTACCATTCTGTGCATCTTTTTCTTGACAATCTCTTCCTTGTGTGTCACATTATTTGGACAGGATTGGCTCAAGTGCCACATATGTCTATATCTGTTTGAGAAAAGAGATGGGAAACGGAATTAAGCCTTCTGTGCCAGTTACTCTTTAAAGATACAGTTAAAAAGTACATACCAGAACACCTGAACAAGCATCAGTCCAGCCATGATAGACATGGGTGCTGCAGAAATAACTATTTGCATAGCCCTACTCCATTTTAGAAGATGGTGAGCCCATGAGTCCTAGTCAGTCTCTCTGCATTAACTGCATTACCTTCAAGTCCAATCCTTGTGGAGAGTCAATCACTTCACCTCTTGCATGACTGGGGAGGAGGATGCTTTGTGCTGAGTGAAATGCATTGAAGAGGAACACACACACACAGCCTGGTGTTGGCCTGAAGCTGCTGTGTTGATACTTTTCTTGATGTACTTGTAAGCATGGACCAGACCCACAAAAAATGTATTTCTGAGTCACAGGGGTCATGCTCTGAGCAGCCATGGTGCTTTCCTCACACACCGTCTGAACTGTAAGTAGAACACAGTATGTTTTTAGTAAGTGTTGGATGAAAACTCTTGTAATGGTTGTCTGAAGTCACACTGTATCCAACAGAGTGTAGTGTGGGTGGACAAAGCGGAATATACCTCTCAAGGCTTTGCAGCTGTACAAGCTTTGTTGCACTGGGATTTACTTTGTATTTTATCCAGGAAAAAAATTGTGACAGAAATGTAGCTCGCTAGAAGAGGATCCTGAAATATCCAAACTGACAAAAATCATTAGTCCTTGCACTCTGAAAAGCATGGGTATTATTTCAAGAAACATGAAAGCAAATGTCACTTTTCATCTTCAGAACAGATGCTTCTACTCTGTTGGAAATGCAAGGCAGGAAGCTTGGATTTCTCTTGCTGTTTGATAAGTAGAAGAGTATGAGCTAATTAATTAGTCCTATTAGTAGTGTCGATATCAGAGGTATAAACCTGAATTGGTCAACCATCTGCCAAATATGGACATGTAAGCACAGGTTCAGTACCACAGTATTGATTTAGGCACCTACAGGTAGTGTTGAAATGGTTTATTGGAGCATCTTCTGGGCCTTCACCTGCAACTATTTACTGCTTAATGCACACCAGCACTCATAAAGCATTTTAGAAACTGTGCTTTCTACAGCTTCTGAACACTGAAAGAGATCTTAACACCATCTGTCTAGTGAGGCACAGCCCAATCCAGATGAATTGTTTGTACTCTTAAATTTAAACTAATTAAATTTTTAGTTGGGTGATGACTGTCTTTAGTTTTTTTTAAGATTAAGTTTCTTATAGTAACAGGAAAACAAAGCTTGATAGCTTTGAACAAATTTTTTATTTAAAAGCTTCTAATACAAGGTGAGGGGGAGCTGCACAGAGCAGGATGAAATTTGAATGTGACACTGAGTTGTCTGGACTCAGAGCTGCATCTTTTGGTGTTGCTGCTTCAGTGTTCAGCATTGGGCCAGGTTTTAAACATAGGTTTTAAGTTGTTCATTGTGCTTCTTGAAACTACAACCATTGCTGAAATGTTTGAAGTTTCTTATGGTGTTATCATTTTGCTGATTTTTGGAAGGAAAAAAAAGGCCATTAGATGTCTTAGTTCTCTTGTTTATAAATGCATAGGATATAAGAACCTAAGAAGAGGTATAAACACTGGTGTGGCACGCAAGTCTCATCTCAAAGGTGCAGGACATGCATGGTCTCACTCTTCCTTTGCCAGGAGGCATTTTCAATTAAGGGGCTTCCTAACCAGAGGTGTCAGAACCATTGTATGAAAAGTGCTGTGTTTCCCTGTGGTACCTCTCGACTTCTCAAGCAGTTATTTGAATTTGTGTAACCCTCTGCAGCCAGTGTCCCACTTGAAGATTTTTATTGTGTCACTGGTGGCTGTATTTGATGCCCTTTAGTTTTCATCTGTGAAGACAGCTGATCTATCATTCCTTAGCTCTGTGCCATTTAGCAGGCAAAGGTCAAGTTGATGATCAAAGAAATATCAAATCTGAGCTCTTTGAGATGCTCTTCATCCTGTTCTTTCTGACGTTAACTGAGTTTCTGTTTGCACTTCTTGAAAAATATGTGCCTTGAAATAAAATGGGAAGGGGGAAATCCTACATTTTTATGTAACTTGCTTGTCCACTAGAGCTGTGCTGTTCTTGTCTTAGACTGAATAATTATAAGAAACTGGGGGAGAAAAAAAAAAGATCTTGGTCCTGGTACCCATCTTTTCCTGTAGTATTTTGTAATATTTATTTCAGAACTTTGTTATGCAGAAATTTTAGCTGTTGTGTCCATAAATGATGTGTGAAGAGATTTCAATTTCCGTTAATTTTCCCATTATTCAAAATTATTTGGCTGTTTCAGCCTATCAGTTGCTCTGTGCTGGTTGCAGTTTGTTATTTGTTCTGTGCACTGATTGCACGGACTGTTCTTGCTCTTGGATAGAAAGTCTTCCAAGCTCACAAAGCCTTTTTTGAAGGAGCTGTGCAAATACATTACTGTGCATATTTGCAGTGTCTTCTCATATGTATGATAATAGAATGCAAATAAAAGGAATGATGAATGCCGTTGAAATGGTTACAAGAGTTGTGTTTGCATGAGTATTCTGAAATATTTTGTGATGGCATAGTGTGACTGCAGCTTCTCATGGATACTTTTAAAAATAGGCATTGTAAAGACAGTGTCTTCTAATTGTGGGTATTATGGGCTTTAGCTGAATGCTGATTTTATAGCAAAGCTTACTGAGATAGTTAATTTTGCTGACCTTTAAACTGTTGTTCTTAGTTTTCTGAGCTAACAGCCAGAAGTGAAGGGGAGATATGGCATCTCTGAGCTGTCATCTGGGTATTTTTGGGATTTTACACATGCATGTAACAGTTACACTGGGCTCACGTTTTCAAGATGCCTGTTACTAATAGTTGTGGGGGTTTTTTAAAGTGAGATTTTAAGCTTATAAACAAATTATTTCTGGGATAAATGCTGGGAGTTTTATGTTTGAGATTCAGTTTTTAGATTTTTGTGTTCCTGTTCTGCTGCCAGTAATCAGAATTTCTTCCACTTCATTACCACTTCTAAATCTATGACTAGTATGCTGTCTTTGCTATCACAGATCTTTTAAGGAAGATATTTTTAAAAAATCCTTTTAATAGCTGATGAGACACCTTCTTTCAAACTGAAACACTGTCATTTATTATTATTCTTACTTTACAGCTTAAATTCAAAAGGCTTTGTTTTTATTCAAATAAGTTTAAATTAATTTTTAAATTAAGTTTTTTGAGGTACGACACCAGCTGCTTGAGTAAAATTTAACTAGATTAATTTAACTGTGCACCCTTAATCCACTAATTTTATGATTCTATGCAAAAGAAACACTCTGGTCAGGCAAGATTTGCTCTGGTGTTTTATTGCCTGCGCTTCTCCTTCCATCCAGGAGCAGGATTTTTCAGCTGTGTGTAGTTGTTGGCCATTGCAGTCAGTGTGAGAGTTACTGATTTTCTCTGTGAGAGCAACTTGAGTGCCTCTGATGTAGTTCCCAAATCCCCACCCAGTCTGTTGACTTTTTGCTCGTGAAGTGCCAGTGGTTGTCACTTGATTTTTGCCAGTTTTGGACCACCTAAACATCTGGTCAAGTATTTCATAGAATGTTTGGGCACAGAATAACCAGCCTTTCAAAAAGTTTTAAGGTATTTAATTTCTAGGGGCTTGGTTTGTTTGGTTGTTTTTTACTTTGCCTGTGTAGGCTTGTACTGGCTATTTTACTTGTTCCAAAGAAATTAGAGGGAAGGTTTCCTTCAAATATAGTGCTGTTACTCTAAGGCGCTGGAAGAGAAGCAATGTTTGCATGAGAAAGTGGAATAACATACACATTCTAGCTTTTTAATGATGCAGTTCTCTCCCATCAGCCTCTGCTTTCTGTGCAATTGGGGCCTATTTTTGGCAGTGGAGAAGCAATTCAGTGAAGATTTATTTGCAGATAATGCTGCAATTTTGACTATTTCCCTGTAAAAGAAACTTAAATTGCTTGTTTTCCTCTTAAAAAGCACCAACTAATTACTTTGTTTCCCTCTAAGCAGCAATAAAATAGATGATATCATTTTAGCTTTAAAAATTAGGTCACTGTCCAAGGCAATTGTTGAGTGACCCATAATTGGTATTCTAACTTCAGTGTGTCTTATCTGAGATTAATTAGAAATATCCTGAAATAGGTATTCCTAAAGTGCTCCCAGTTGGGCTCCTCAGTGTTACTAATTCTGAGCCACTCTTAAATGAACGCAGCTTTGGCCAAAATGTCCAACAACAAAAATTCCTCCAGCTGGTGATTAAAACCCCACACTCCACCCAAATGCGTGCCATAAATAAGTGACATACTCCTACCATGACAAAATTAGTTGAGGAGAAAAAAGACTCATGGTAAAACTTGTAAATGTCATCTTTGTTAGCATGGGACATGAAGGAGCCTTTTCTAAAAAGGAGAATTCGGTGCTCTGTGAATAGATGAGTACAGTATGTCAAGGCTCTGAAGATCATAGTAAATCTCAGTGTCTTGCATTCTGCAATGTGATGTTGGGAATGCTGTTTCTCACTGCTTCATTTGTGAGATGTACTGTTCTGCCAGCTAAACACAGCACTGAAATTAGTGTTCCTTTGGGGAAAAGGAAATGGAATAAGGTCACTAGTTTCATTTGTTCGGGCCTCTGGGAAAGATGGGATTTTTGTTGTGTTCAAAACAAATGTGGTACAGAGTTGTTGGGGGCTCTGGGGACTCTGAGTACATAACAGTGTGAGTACAAATGAGGGCAAGTCAGACAGAAAATACCTTATTTCCTGTGGCCCTAGTGAGAGAGCGCTGAGATGGCATCTCCCCCTCTCTGGTATTGCCCAAGCTCACAACTGCGGAGTTGGAAACCATCATGGACTGCTAGCTTTCAGTCAAAAGGAATGTTATTTAAGGTAAAACTTCTTAGCCAGACCCTTCAGTTTTAAATACTCATGGTTTTACCACCACAGAGTGACTGAGAGAAAGCAAGGAGTGTGAAATTGAGATTTTTCTAAAGGCTGTAGCTGTGGCCATTAGGGCAAAAGGAGTGATTGTGATTTTGGAAGTTGAGGGGGTGAGCTTTTCACTATGTTGTCTTAATAATTTCCCTTACAGCTATTTAGAGTTCAGCATCTTTATGATTCAATCAAGTTATTCCCTGTTAAAATACAATTTGATGCATAATTTTGCAATTTTATTATGGTTTTTGGTAATTTTTTGAGTGACCTGAGAAAACTCTTAAGGACTCTGACTCAAAAAGAATCAAGACAAACTGAAATTTAGAGTGGGGGTAGCAGGGAAATCAAAAATGGCCACCATGTGTGTCAAAAATCTCTTCTGTGAACATCCTAGTGATGAGTTATGACTCCTGCTGGAAACTGGTGAAGAAGTCATGGCACCACTAAAACCTGGGATTGAGTGTTCAGTCAGCATAACCCCAGTGTGAACAATTGTAACTCAGCATCAGCTACCTGGTGAAGCCTGGCCCTAGAGCTTGGCTCTTGTGGCATGACCACCAAATGTCCCAAGGAGGAGCCTGCAGCTCACAGGTGATGTGCTTAGCTACACCTCGAGGACCCAGCTCCAGATCCTGCAGGAAAAGAAAATAAACCCACGTAGTCATCTCAGCAGAAGAGAAGCCACAGATGCTGCATGCTCTCCACCTCAATTTTTTTTTCTTCTACCAAGGACAATGAACACAAGTGCTGGGGGTTACAGAAGGACTGACAGATAGTATGGCTCCTGCAAGCATTTAGTGGGCTATTTTTCTCTGTTTGAAAGCATGGGAGCTGAATGAATATCAGAGTTCATAAATTTACACTAAGTAATGAGGGGATGTGGCCAAAACGGAGATACACAACTTGTGGCTAAGGTAATGATGAGAGCTGCATAACTGGGAAAACAATCTGTGTTTTTCCAAAGAACATCATGTGAAAATAAAAAACATTAGTTCAACAGGCAAAAAAACCCAAAGCAGTGTCAGCATATAAAGTGATCAGCAAAAATCTGGCAGGATATCCAATGCAGAGAATGTGGCTTAAAAACAATTTAAAGGCTTCCTTTTTCTCCAGGAACAATAGGAGTTTTGGCCAAAAAAAAAATAATTAAAAAAAAAAGGAATATTCATTCTGAAACACATTGTTTGGGTGGTACACAAAGTTTCATATGGCTCCCACTGAACACCTGTTTAAAGGAGGAGAATTTTGTTCTGTACATAAGATTTATGTCCCTTCTCCCTGCTAAGGACTGGGAGGGAGCTCTTGGTATGTAAATCACATGCCAGGAGGGTTTTCTTCAGAGAAGATAATGCGTTCAAAGGACAAGAACAATTTTCATATGGTGAAACTGGGAAAAATAGAATATGTGAAGGCTTTGTCAAGGCATCTTTAGATGGGCTGGAGTGTAGTTATGAAGCTGGTAAATTTTGGACATGTGATTATTAACAATTAGATGTTCTGTCCTGGGAAACAAGCAGAGACACTGGCAATAATGCAGGATAACTTGCTTGATGGCAGACAAGAGAAGCTCCACAAAAATATGGGAGGTGACGTGTGCAGCTGGTGACCCCGCAGCAAACTCTGTGCATCCTCACAGCTGTCAAGAGAAAATCAGAAATTAATATATTATGTTGTACTGGGAAAAAAAGTAATTTCCCTGAATTGTTGTTCTGAGGGAAATGGGGACAGTGATACTCAGTTAAGGATTAGTGCAGGAAGCAAGGAAGAAAATTCAAGGTTGGATGGATCAAGTGAAGCTTTTTCCAGGTTCTTTCAGTACCAGTTGTAAATGAAATAGCTGATACTGAGCCCAAGCTGCCTCTGTAACAAAATGGATCACTGAAACAACTTCCATGAAAGCAAGACATGTTGCTAGGGAAAATTAATTTTTAACTCTAGAGCTTAAGATGCCTGAGATGCACTTTGAGCTGCTTTGAAATTTAGATCCATGGACAGAGGCTGCTGGAGAAGTAGGAGGAACGGTTCTGGTCTATCATAAACCGGCTGCAGCTTTGCATTTAATCACTGACAATCTAATAAGTCTGTTTGCCTACCTGCAAACAGACTTATTACTCTACTGCAGAGCTGCTTTATCTGAGTAAAATATGAGCTTGGTATGCCATTGTAAGCAAGGGGAAGAGTTCTGCAGAGATGAACATCAGCACAGTGTTTAGTAAAGCATTCAGAAGGCTGTAATTCTGGGATGATGCTGACTGAGGTGTACAGATTTTGTTTGATCTCACTTGAACTCCATGACAGAACTTGTGCTCCACTCTTCCCAGAAATCATTCCTATGCAAGGCAGGTTAGGCCTGGATATTTTGTGCTGAGTGATCTCTTGGCCAGAAGGTGATTAAGTGAAGATGGAGTTCCCCAATAAACTGGGGCTCACAGCATAATAGTAATGTTAGGAAAAAATTAAAAATTGAAGCATTGCATGGAAGTGATGGGAAGAGAGATTGACTATAAAAAGGTGTCTGAAGCTGTCTTACTAGCTTGGGGTTTCGCTTATATTTATTTCTTTATGGAATTTGAGTAGTTTCCTCACTAAATATTTCCCTTCAGAATCTCTAGAGAAACAGAGTGGTCAAAACCCATAAAGAAATGAAACTTTTCCTTTCATTATACCATGCTAGTTGGATTAGTAATGATAGCTTTTACTAATTGATTTATTTTTTCATATTGATTTAACCCAGTAAGATCTTAAGAGAATATTTCTTGTGCTATTTAAGCATTTTGTTTATGTATGTTTTCTTTGATTTCATGCCAAATTTTTCGATGCCAAATAGCATAAATAGCATAATACATATACATAACTTATGTTAAGGCTAACAGCATCATACTTTGCTTTTTATTGTAGGTTCTAAGCATCCAAGATTATTAAGCCTACAACACGAATGAAAGCTCAATCCAAAACTGACTACATTTTTGGCAGTTATGGCACTGACTTTGGACCTGAGCCTTTTGCTTGATGCCAAATATGTTAGTTCTATATGGTTTTTATCAGGTAAAACACAAACTTGAAAAAGTGACAATATAAGAGATGTTTGTTTTCCTGTTAGAAAGCTGTCACAGTTTGGAAGCTAATTAGCTCAAAGATGCCTTCTAGACATGTATTGGTGACTACTGTTAATGGCAGCTGTTGAATGCTGCCCAGGTGGCCATTTGATTTGATTTGCAGTAGATTAAAAAGATGGATTCCTGCACGTGTGGATGTCTGTCTGCTTCCTCCTAACAGCTTTACTGGCTGTAGCAGCCAGAGATCAACCAAAGAGTTCATCTCGTGATCTCTCCTCTCTCATCTCATTCTTAAAACTAATGTCTAAAACCTGATCATAATTTAAAAGATTGATTTAGATTATCTGCACTGACAGGTACACAATTAAAAATCTAGCCTGGTTTTCTGGAAGGACTAAC
This sequence comes from Toxostoma redivivum, assembly GCA_013397375.1. Classification (NCBI taxonomy): domain Eukaryota; kingdom Metazoa; phylum Chordata; class Aves; order Passeriformes; family Mimidae; genus Toxostoma; species Toxostoma redivivum. Next base: position 628,007 of record VXBI01011364.1, read on the forward strand.
TGAAGAGCATATTCTTTTAGAAGTAGGTTTCTGAAATGTCTTTTTTTAAATATTCACTCGCTCTCTGATAATTTATCCAAAAGAATTCTCTACAGGCAGCTTACAATTTCTTGTCTACTGGCAGAGTCACTTGCAGTGGATAAACTATAATAATATACATGTCCAATGCTTAAGCAGTTTTGCTTTACTGTGCAGTTAAATTATATTGCTAAATATAATATACCCTATAATATTTCAAATTTTCTATTTCCATTATATTTTACACATTTTGCCTGTGCTTTCTTAACTTATATTACACTAAGGAACTCCTGGGTTTGGTGCTGTAGGTTTTGTTTGACATATCAAATAAATGTTTTAATTTTAGTGCTGTTGTTCCATCAATTTCTGTATTTCCTACTGTGAAGAAACATATCTTGGTCGACATGGCTCTCAGGAAACCTCTGTGCACAAAACTGTGTTATTAGAAATGACAGCAAAAAGAAATTGTGACTTGGAAAATAGACTGAGGCTTGCTGCTTGTGCAGCAGGAAAGCACAAAACTCATTAAGTAGTTAATGAGCTCGGTGGTTTTAAATGTGGGGGAGAAATGGCTTTGTTTTATTGAGGCTGGAAGGAGAGAGGGAGGTGACTTTGGAAGAAATATTCAAGTGTTCTGAAATCCTGGTTTTCCCCTCTCTCTTTGTGGGGGCAAGGGGGGAGCTGTAAGAAAAAGAGTAAGAAAGTTGCTACCTTTGCTGCTTCATATTGGAAAATATAGATAGGAGAAGATATGGAATTTTGAAAAATGCGTTGCACGAATCATAGTGCCTGAAAGACCAGGACTTGATTGTGTAAAGGACCAAGTGTGTGCTTGGGTTCATTCTTCTGTGTAGGTATATGAACTCGAGTATGTATGTGCAAAGAGTCCTGAGTGGGATTTGGATGCCAGGGCGCTGGGGTTAATTTAAGTTCAGGTTATGGCTGTTGTCAGTTTAATCTTCCTCATGGAAGTCCCAGTGCTTGGGCTGAGTGAGCGTTGTGGACTTCAGGGCAGCATCATCTTCCTTCAAGTCTCCTTGTGCCAGCTACCTTGGCTTGTATATTTCTTCCTTACCACACATGGCATTAAAATAGCTCCTAACCTGAGGGCAAGTACTTTTTTTTCTGGCTGTGATAGATGCTGTTGGTGGTACAGGTCTTGCATGAGTCACAGAGCCTCCTGCAAAGATGCAGGCTGTAACATGGGTGCAGAGAACAGAATGCTTTCACACAGTGCAGCCCCTACTTTACAGCTCAAACAGGAGGAGCAGGACCATGAGGCTCAAGACTTTGGATCTTATTAAATGCCAAGGATGAGGCTGAGGTTTTGGTTGGCACCTGTGCTAGGGATGTAGTGGGGAGAGAGAGCAGGGCAGAAAGGATGTGTTTCCCAGCTGCTGGCTACATACAAAGGGACCCAAATCATTTGGGTCCCAGCTCAGCTGTGCTGAGTTGCTGAAAAACACCTGTGAGCAGCATTTCCTGGGCTGCCCTGCTCCACCTGCCAGCCAAGGTGTGCTGGTGCCTCTCCAGCGCCTACAGCACTTGTCATGAGCTGCACCCTGGTCTCAGCAGGCAGTGGCAGTGACATACTTTGTGTTTCAGAATAGCAAAAACTTTCTTCACTTTATATAAAAATAAAAGCTGTGTGAGGCAGCTGACTAAGATGTAATTATGATAGTGTAAAGTTGGCAAGAGAAGCAGAGGCTGCACTTGTTCTGGATGCTCACATGAGGAAATGATGAGGCTGTAATCAATATGGGGCTCAGTGTTTGTGTATTGCCTGGCTTCCAAAGGCACAGAGTTCAGTTGACTTCTCTGTCATGAGCTATGCCTATGTAAAAATGTGGCTTGCAACAGGATTGTTGGGATATTCTGTGGTCGTAGTTAAAGGCAGATTTTTGAGAGATGCAGTGTGGTACCCTGGGTCTTAAGTGTGGATGTCCCTTTAGTACCCCTATGGAAGCTGAGCTAATTTAAAAAATAGCCTCTGGAGTATTCTTAATATAATTATAAATTTTAGCAGTTAAATTCTATCTAAATAGTTCTAATTTTTCTGCTTTTCTGAGCTGCTGACTTGCACTAGTTTTCTCAGGCATCAAGTGTATTGGATTTTTTTTTAGTTTAGTTTAAATAAACTGCTATTGTATAATTTTGATTGAGAGCTGAGAGCATAAGAAAAACACCCAATATCATGAGGAGGGTGACTAATGTTGGCAACACTGGTGATGCTGATAGACATTAGAAGATAAAAGAGAGCAGATGGTGTTTCATGCTTTTTTGAGTGCTTTTCTTATCTTTGCATCTCTAATGCAGTCTTTTGAAGAACATTACCTGAATTTAAACCTTTTCCTTCTCTCACCAAAAAAAAAAAGTGAGAATAATCATTGTGTTTTCAAAGCAGAGATGCTATTATGGTCACATTTGGTACCTAGAGTGCTTCTGCATGTGTGCAAACATTTGCACTTGGAAGGCGCTGCTTTGTATCAGCAGTGAGAATTTTATTTTTTACTTTTCTCTCCAAGACTTCCCAAAGAAAACAGAAGTCACAAGTAAACATGGCATGCCCTTGACTTCAAAACCGTGGCAATCCTCTGGGATTCTTTTGCTTTGTAGCAGAGCAAAGCATATCCCACTTCCAAGTGAACCTCAAGAAGCAGTTTGGGAAATGGAGAGGTTATCCAGGGAAGGGACTAGGAGGTGGTTCCTGCTGAGCAGTTTGTAAAGAACAAGCATGAGAGGGTCTTAGTTTTGCTTGTGCACTTTACAAACTTGGAAATAGGCTCTTTCTCAGCAATTATGTAGCTTTGGGAGACAACAAGGAGCTATGCAGTCTAATAATTGATGAGAAAGGACAGAAATGTTGTCAGAGAAGTGCTGGCACATCTATACTATTCCCAATCTGGTAAATGCAGAGTTAAATCTGTCACTGACTATACAAAAAGCTAGAACAGATTCTGTGCATATCATGGGAGGATGTGATAGATGTCTGAAGAAAGATTATATTTAGAAGGTAGGCAGATATTGGTAGAGCTCTGTGAGGAACTTCATCCCAAATGTCAACAAAGCTTTTATAGTAAAAAAAAATTGAGAAAGTTTTTCAGAGTATGCTATACTGCTGTAAGAACTGCATTGCAAGAATTGGTGTGGGTATAGACATATCAATAAAGACAGACTGGTTTCATGCTCCCAATATGTACCACTAGTAGAGCAAAGCTTTCCAATGGAGACTTAGTCTGGAATTTCTGCGGAGTGAGTCACTCAGTGTTTTGGCAAGCTTGTATTTGATGCAGGTAGCTCAGGCTGTGGCTGCAGTACAGCTGAGTTACAGGTTCAGCTCTGGGGCAGGAGCCCAAGCCCCAGGCAAGAGGCCATGGAATGCTGGCCCTTTGCAGAACAGAGGGCTTGGGACCTGTGGGAATCCTGAGCTGGAGCCAGGGAGGAAAACAGTTCTCTGTGACTGTGGGGGGTGCAGCTATGAAGGGGCCTCAGTCCCAGCTCAGGTGATGTGGCAGTGTTGGACAGGGAAGTGTCCTTAATAAGCTCAGCAGCTGAAGTTAATTACTTCAAGTTCCCATGTAGAAAGACAACTGTTAACTCCTGTTGATTAAATATGGGCTTTTGAACAGTGTCAGATTGTCCTGACTAAAGCAGTGTATTATGGAAGGAAATAAAAAGTTGCTTTATTTGAATGGAAAGCTCCTTCAGTATTTTCATGAGTACTCTTACTGTGCTGGCACACTTTTAACAGCCACTCAATGGTTTACCAAGATTTCAAGTCTTTGAGTCAATTAAAATGTAGAGTCAATGTGATGAAGCCACAGCATCAATGTTGCCCAAGCTGGAGAGCTGAGTGGTGTTACAGGTTTGGTCAGAAGTGCATTTTAGCAGTTTTCAACTACTAGGCCAGCATTCTGGAATTGCACTGACAGCCATCCACCAATGAGCAGGGCTTGGAACAAGGCAGGTAGTCCTTTGGAGATGTAGAGGAGAGAGGCTTCATCACTTCTGGAAGTCTGAGCCAGGACATTTTTCCATCTAACAGGAGACCATTCCTTGCACAAGTCAGTGCTGACTGGGCTTGGACTGATCTTACCCAAGGTGAAAAGCACAGTGAGATGAGGATGGTGAGCTCCTCACCTAGGGGCCATTCACCAGATGAGCTGGAGCTTTGAGGGGCAGCAACACATGGCTTTGCAGTTTATCAGTTTATAATCCTGAAGTACAAAACCAAAAAAAAAAATCTAAAGCAGAATTGGGAACAAAATGTGTTTCAGGCAGAAAAGCAATGCTGCCTGGGACATGAGCTCAGCTGATCTCTGAGTGTTGTCAACTGTGGGCTGCCCCTTGCTGCCATGAGCTCAGGTCTCAGTCTGTTGTCTTACAGCAAAATGTATTGCTCATATGTAGCATGTCTAAAAGTAGGGTTTTTTTCTGTGCCAGAAAGGTATTTATTTTAGGCAGGCAAGGGAAGAAGGAATGAACACTTCCTTTAGGGTAGCTGCAAGCACTTGTCCTGTGGAAGCAAATTGAGTAGTGTTTTCAAGATACAAATGCTGGGGAGCCTGCTACATCCAGTCCTAGTGGTGTTACAGGTTCAATCTGGCAGTCCCAGTCAGGGAAGAAACTGTCCCCTTCCTTTATAGAGAGGGCTATACATGAGGATGGGTGCTTTTGGCTTGAATGAACTGAAGTTAACCAGCTGTCTGGGAACTGGTGCTCCTATAATACAAATAGTCTTTCTTGGTAGATAAGCAATCTGTTGGGATAGATAAGTGATCAATCACGGGATCTAAAGTCAGTGCAAGTGCTCTGGTATATACCTGCTAAGTAGGTGGTTCTAGACAGATACCCCATATGTGGTATCTAGTGTGTATTTTAAGAAAGTGACGTGTCAAGGAGTGGTACAGCCTTGATGCCTTGCTTACATATCTGTCAAGTTTCTGATACATATCTACTGTGTCTGGGCTCTAACCTCTGTGTCAAATGCTTCACCCGTTGAATGGTGTGGCAAGTTAGAAGGGAGAGTTCTTCTTTTAGTCTCTGTGGTGAAGCCTCTCACATTGTCTGCATGATTGACAGATGCTTTGACATTTTATAAGAGAAGAAATTGATGGGGTAACCAGTGGGTGGACATAAATTTACATCAGATATAGGCTGTTAGTTTCTGCTAACAGTGCACTTTGCCCTGGTGTTTATTTGTGCAAAACCCATTTTAAGCTAGAGTAGGAGCCATATTACGTTTTAGGTAGTGTTAAAAAAGGTCATCTGTAAAATGGAATAAAATGAAGTTGTTAAAGAAATAATTAAGAAACAGTAATTGAAATCCACAGAGATGTAAAGAAGGAACTGTGAATGTAATCTGGGGGTGGCTGGGATACAAGAGAAAGTGCCCACAGACCATGAAAAGTCAGTGCTTCCTCATCACAACCTGCAGCTCTTCTCAGTGGCTTTCTTGTTCTCATAACATGTATAGAGCCTTTTTCAGAATATTTTGAGAGAATTTTTTTGTTTTACCCTGAAGGATAAATCAATTTTCAGTGCATTCATTTTTACTCTAGGCTTTTCATGCTGTTGAACAAGCTAGTCAGTGTTTTTCCTACAGGAAAGATGGACTGGGCTGTGGTACAGGGCTAGTTCTGTCTGAGCCTGTCACTGGGAACACACCAGTGGTGACCTGCTGGACACCTATACAATTTAAGAATCAAATTTCAAAAGCAGTTATTTTGGCTCATTAAAAACATCCAGAAATTCTCCAACACTGGGTTGGAAAAACAGGATTCTGACCGTAAGGTGTTTTCTGTGTAGTTCACAAGTCCTTGCTGGGGAGCAGAGCCTGACCCACCAGCTCCTTCCCCGTGTTTGTCATGCAGAAGCCTGAGCTGGCGAGGACTCTGAGCCAGCTGCAGAAGCCAGCACACTTCAGGTGATTAATGAGGAGCCTGAGCTGGTGCTCCACGATGAAGATGAGTCATTAATATAACAGGCATGCTAACAAGCACGGGAGAGGGTTTGTGTGGGAGGCTGCAGGAGCCATCCCTCCTCAGGCTGCTAGCAGAGTTGAGCCAGAGCAACAGGGCTGCTTGCAGCTCAGCGCTCCCTGGCGCCTAATTGCAGCTCCTAGGTTGGAGAGACACATCTCCTCCTGGGGTGTGATGAATATTACCATGAAAACAATCATGTGCTTCAGTGGGATTAACAGGTTCAAGTGCAGTAGGGGTATTGGTGCCCCAGGGACCAAAGCCCTACTCCTCTGAAGAGGGTAGTGGCAGTGCTGCCTTCAACAAGCTGAGCATGTCCCCAGGCGATATTTGCAAGGGGGGACAGAGTAATTAAAATTTATTTTTAAAGCCCCCAAAATGTACGTGTGCTCTATGCACGGAAATTATGTGGGGCTGTGGGGTTCACAGCCCTATCTTCTCTCTGTTTATATTGCTTCTTTTTTCATTAGTTTAGAAGACAGATCAATTTTTAATTGAAGATTTTTTTTTCCCTCAGAAGGAAATGGTGGGCAAATGGTGATACGTTGTATTCACATAAAGGAATCAGTATTAGATTTGAAACCAGTTAAACCATCACAGAAGGAAAAAAAATCCTTTCTTCCTGACTGCTAAATATTTAATAGGCCACTGGATGATCAAAGGTCCCTTTAGGATTTTAAAATGACAAGATAGGAACGAGTTTAAATTCCCCAACATTTGCATTTCTGACAGCAAGAATGTGAGAAGCAATGTCAAATGCTTGAAGTCCTCCCACTTGCACAGTGATCACTGAGTCATTTTACTGATAGAAGGCAATTCAGAATACTTTATCCTTTCTATAAATGTTGAACCAAACTCAGCTGGGAAATGGGAGCATCACCCACACAACACAAAGCTCTAGAGCATTTTTCTTCTGCACAGGATAATCAGCAGCAGTGAAAAGGGAAAAAAAAAACCTCAAGTGCTGAAGGGATTCTGTTCCTGCGGTGAATAGACATTGGGGGAATGTTGTCTCCTAAGTTTGCTTTGACTTAAATCCTGGTTTCCACGGGGTTGTTGGAACTGGTGTTAGGAACACGTTTGGATTCTGTCTGTATCTGGATCTTAATGCTCCTATTGCAGTGAGGGTACAGTAGAAGAGCTCATGTGTCACTGGTTTAATCTGGGAGATTACAGATGGATCCATGCTGAGTCTGTCTCACTGTATGAAAGTGGTTTGCATCAAATTTCTAAGATATCCTACCTTACCATATTAAGTAGTTTGATTTTTTTTTTTTTTT
>VXBI01011364.1:635315-682645 GCA_013397375.1 Toxostoma redivivum
TTTTAGTTTTCTGAAGGTCATTCTTGATTTGCTAGAGTGTTCTGTTAGTATTAAATCTGTGTAAAAGCTTTGACTTCTGTGGAACTAACTACTTCCTTAAGTGTATGCTTGAAAATCTTTTGCTGAATCAAATGAATGAATTTAATGAATTTACAATGAATTTAAATGTTTAAAAATAATTCCAGTTGAAGTAGATCAGCTTTAAAGCTTTCAGTAGTAATGTTATTTTAAGCTTCTCTTATCAGATTGCTTACATATTTATCATGGTTTAAGTCCAGCTGGCAAATGAGTACCATGCAGCCATACAATATGGTTTACGTTTGTTGTTGTTGTTGCAAAGAATGCATCAAACTTCTTCTCTGCAATGATCTATTCAGAAAAATGCTTCTGAATACTTGAGGCACTAGTTCTTCTGTAAACAGCTTTTTGAGGATGCTAGATGGTCCAGAGCTCATCCTGGCAGAAGTGACTTCAGGTAAATGTAGCCCACTAAGCATCCACACTTTGCATATTTGTTTGAAATGTTACAGGTATGGGGAAAAGGTCAATAACATTAGAGCAGTCAACTGCTGCTTTTTCCAATGCCTTTCTTGGATAATTCCAGGCAAATGAGCAACTAAAACCAGAGAACAAGGACCAGTTGGTTTGTTGCCTGCTTGTATCAGAAATGATAGACTTGTATAAGAGAAATCACTCTTTCTCACTGCTGTGTTTCCTCATTGCATCTGCCTGTTGAACAATGCTTGTTATGGAAGAGTTAACACATCATTTGGCTTTATGCTAAACAACTACAAAAGTTATCATACTTTAATAAGAGCCACTGCAATACCCCATTTGAGGGAATGCACAAATACCTATCAGATAACTGAAACAAAATTATTTGGAGGTCGTTATTAAAAGATGATGATACAGCATAATGCTCAATTTAATTTAGTTTGTTTGTTCATGTCCAAGTACATTTACTCTTAGCCTGGTATTCCACAGAAGTATTTTCTAGTGTAGATAATTTCAAAAATGGTATTTGCTCATAAACTCACCAGCTGAGTTTATCCCTAACTGATGCTGCTTGAGCATGTAGAAACACTTGGGCATCCAGCTGTGGCAGTCTCTCAAGTCAGTTAGGCTCAGATCTGCACGGGTAATTCTCAAGATCTGGCTCTGATTCTTATCCAAATATTCATCAGGCAGCATGTGTAGAGAAGCATCTTCATGGCTGGTAGCAGATACATTTTTGTGTTGTTTTCAAACTACAGGAGTCATTTTATAAGTACACATCTTGTTCTCAAGCACGGACTCATCCTGCCAGTCTTTTTGTTTCATCCTCAGTTCTGAAAACACGCAAGAGGAGCATTTAGGTTCTCACTATGATGGAGGGAATGTTGTATTGCTTCAGGCAGTGTACTGTTGTTCAGGATCTGCAAATGTGTCTTGTAGGAGAAAGAACTGTACTCACTGTAATTTGCTACATGTCTTCTCTCACTCTTTCTGTGTTTTAACTGAGCATTCTTGTCTCTCATAGAATCAGCTTTGTTGGTAATTGATCTCATTGATGTGACATACATGAAATTATTTTTCCTCAGCTTCATCTGAGCTTTGATAAATCGCATGTAACTGACTGTTATGCCATGAATTTGAAGAAAAGTGGTTTGGTTTTTCCTATATATCCCCAAAGTAGATGGTGTTAATGAGTGCAACTACTAAGCAGTATTTCACTCAAAACTTCTTGGCAGAATTCTGGTTTTACCTGCTATTCTGGATGTTGTGAACAGAATAAATTCTTTTATCTCAACTACTTTTTTTGTGTGCTACCTTTGTGGTGTGTATACATCATTTATTCCTCTAGTGTGCTTAAATTTAAATGAGGTGAGGGCTGGAGTATGATTAGCATTCCCTCTCTCAAATCAGAAGAGTAGATGTGAAAATATCACTTTTTGTTCCTAGTGGCTATGGGACTGACTGCTTCCTGTGAATTCTAGCAGTTTATGGTGATAACTTCACTATGACTTAAATGCATTCCAGGGGCAGCCCCTGCTTCACTGGGAAAGATTAGGGAGCTACTGTGAATAATAGTAAGAAAGGACCAGAGGGAAAGTGTCATTTTAACAATTCTAATAACTAACACATTCAATGCTTTGATCCTTAAAAAGCAGCTCTGCATTTTAATGTTAAATGGTTTAACAGAGTTTATTAATAGAAGGTTCCTTCTGGTAAAAGCAGTGCAGCAACAGTTCCCCTTTGAAGTTTCATCTGTGGCTGAGATCATCATCAGCTCATACTGGTTCAGGTAATTTTTGGGCTTTTGACACCACTAGGGTGGCTTGCTCTCCTTTTTCTTCTCAGCAACATGGTGAGCAGCATCTCTGCCCTACTTGACTCTGTTCCAAACTCCAAGCAGCCACATCTCAACTCTAGCAAAACATAACTTGTCTGCAGTTCTCATAAATGAGCACCACAGGAACAGGGTAGTGGATGCTCCACAGGTTTTCCCAACTGTGGTGTGTAGACAGAAGGAGCTGGGTTAGACCAGAGAAGACTGAAATGAGTCAGGGTAATGTTTGTTCCAGCGTGCAGTATTTGTTACTTAAAGGCTTTTAAGTGGCTTTTCCCAGATGTCTGTTGGGAACGATTTGGGGAAAGCTGAACCTGCCTAAAACAGAGGTGCAACTTGGGTGACTCCTCAAAGGCCATCCAAACTTACACTCTTTATGAGTTTCTGTCTGTGAAGTAGTAGTGAAGATTTTTCTGGTGTCCTTCCCTTTTGGGACAGCAGCAGGTATCTGGAAAAGGGGTCATAAACCCAGGCTGCTCTCAGACATACAGGTGTAAGTATGGAAATGGTTTAGTGAGGGGGAGAGCTACACCAGGCTTATACTGACAAAGAGCAGAATTTTGCCTGGGAAGCTTTTGCTTTGAAATCTACACTAATGCAGTGTAGAGGATGGCAGACTTCAATCTGCTGCTTCCTTGCATCTAAGCCAAAAGTGAAAAGAAAGATAACAATAGCAGTGCTGGGGAAGGAGGGAAAGACAACACAAATACTCAAGTATTGTATATTTAGGCACTGGTCTTTTAAAAGTCTCCTTGTGTGCTACACCTTACTAAGTAGACTTCATTAAGAAATTCTTTCCACTTAGTTAAAAGGAATTCTCTCTTCTTCTATGGGAGAAGTATAAACTTGAAGAGATGTTGGTGATGCTTGTGTTTTGTGGCACTGAACTGTGAAGGAACCTTTCCCAATTCAAGTGAAAGCTCTGAATAGTTGTGTACTTGCTTTTAGATGATGAGTATCAATTCAGGAGCATAAATTCTAAAATGCAGGCTGTCTCTCTGGTCTTTTGTAGTGTTTAATCTGCTACTGAATAGATCACAATTGCAGGATATACTCCTGAAACCTTTTTAGTTCAAATAATTGTTGCAAGTGGGTTTTTTTCAAATCAAGTGCTGGTTTACTTTGTAGAAGAAATGTATTTTAAAATTCCCCAGCTGGGTAAAGTGCTGTAATAGGTTGGAATTGAAGGAATGCTTTAGAGAGATGCTCACTGATAATAACTGAAGGGTGACCACTTCATTAATAGCATGTCCTGTCAATCAATTCCAGCCTTGGAAGGTGACTTCCTGCCACTAGATCACCTGTGAGCCCACAGCTCAGTGTGCTGGAGAGTACAAGCAAAGGAGTCAATGCTGATTGCATTAGCTTGTCTGCTCATACTCTAGGGAAAAGCAGAAGGGAGCAAAACCTGCCCTCTTCCCATTACTGAAGAGAAAAACTTCCCCTTTCTTGAAGAACTTCCTTATAAGTGAGTGAAGTTGCTTCAGTGCTTTGTGACTACATTCACAGGAGATAGGGTACAGAACTGGAACTCTGTGCATGTGAGGCCATGTGAGTGGGAACTCATGCTGTTCATAATGCCAAAGGGTGGCTAGGCCTGCAGGTCTGGGTAGAGGACTTTTTCTAAGAGTAGGAGAAATAACTATGGTTTAGAATTTGCTGTTTTAGATAATAAAGCATTGAATAAAGTGTTTGTGCAACTGGAGAATTTTTTAAGAGGAAATTAATTTTTCCTCCTTAAATTTTTTCTTAGAGAATATATACTCATGGAATTTATACAGTAACTTCTGGAGTTTGTCTGTACTAAAAATGTACTTAACATTGAAATGTGATTATGATATTCAAACTGCTTTAAATAAAGTATGGTAAAATAACATTTCAGTTCTGGCTGAGACCATGCTATTTAAAATCATCTTTACTGACCTACTAGAGCCAAGTCTGACCAATATTGCTCATTTCTATGCTGACTTCCCAGCTGATGTACACCATTCTTCTAGTTAATGTGATCTGTCAAGGTCATGTGTTATGTTCTGGTTTTATTTAATGAAGGTACTGTTCAGATACCGTCCTTGGAGGTCATTCTTGGTAATGGGCTCACACAGAATGGAGAATCCTGCGTTACAGAAAGGGACAGATGGGTTTAGCTAATCCCATGGAGCTACTGACAGATATAGAGTCTGATGGATTCCTTCATTTTCCTCTCTGTTCTAGGATGTGATCATTCCTGCTGTTCTCATTTGGGATCTCCCAACATCCCCAGCCAAGTGCATTGTATAGACTGAAATCTGTATTCAGGAAAAGGCCCCCCTAGGGGTGGATAGGCCTTTTTAGTGCATGAGAGAATGGCTTCCCTTTTCTTGCACTAAAGTGACATTTTTTGCTTATGTTGACTTTGTAATTATTTTCTGTGCACTGTTTGCCTGTCATCTTTGATTTGGTGAGTGCCTAAGTGGCACTTACACATTTTCCTATTGAGGTGCATGTTATTTCAGTCACTCAGTTTTGTCAAGGTGTCTGAGTTATGTAGTAAAAGCAATTAAAATAAACTCAGGCTACTTACTGTTCCTTCTCACTGCATAACATCAAGCAAACACTTCAGTGCAGTCCTTGCCCTTCTTCCAAATCCCTATTAGAATTAGTGGTATTATTTGACTGAAGATTTCTGTGGAACTACAGTCTGAAATTTCAGTTTTGAGAATGTAAATGACAAAGTTGATAGTAGATGTTTGTTGCATATAGTAACAGATATTGTTTGAGCAGATGTATTATTCTAAAATATTGTTCTTACCTTGTTCAGGAGAATGGAAAGAGAAGCAGATCTGGGCCACGTTTCTGATGTTAGCATCACTCCCACTATGTTGCAATTAAAAATAACTTCAGTCTTTCCAAATTATGTGCTTTAGCTTTTTTCCCCCTACTCATGGAGTTTTTGATGTCACCACAGATTTGGGAAGCAGAAAAGGATGAAGCTGAAAGGACTTTGTGTTCTGGATGTGTTCACATGTGTTGCTGGTGTCACATTGATTCAGCCCCTAGGGAACCTCTTACTTTAAGTCACCTGGAATTGATGCACATATCCATCACTGTAGAACTCATATGAACTTCTGGTCTGGCCTGTGCAATGAGCAGGTTCTCCATGTAATCCTCATTTATCAGCCAATAGCAACATTCCAGCAGCTCTAATTAGGAACTTAACCAGCCTGGTTAATGTAAACATGAATCTGAATTTCAGCAAATTTGGTTTCTCACAGAAATGTTCCTGTTGTACTCTGAAGGCATCTCCTCATCAAGTAATACTGTGGAACTTTAAAGGAAGGAAAGAAAAGACTATACCCCATCTTTGTTGTCAAGGCATTTATAACAGTTTGTAAATTGTTGTAAGCAGAAATTATTTCCAGCTATTTGTAAATGCCAAGATAGAGCTGTGGTTACAGGTTACCACAGACACTTCATTCCTCTCTCTGTAAGCATCATTTGTTTTCCTTTTCACTTTTGTCATTGCCACCTGAAAGGCATAAAAATGCAAATCAGAATGCAGCCAGTAGAACTTGCAGGCACTATTTTAGCCTTTCATTGGAATTGTGCTAATGCTGGTATTTATTTGCTTAATTGTCTCTTCTTCATTTCAACTCTCCATTTGAGGAGAAGGAAGGAGACAGTCTCATTTCATTATTGGTGCTCTAAATGAGTTGTGCACTGGAACAGCTAGTTTCTTTCACACAGAATGCTTTCTCAATTTCTGTCACTTAGGTGTTCAACTTAGAGATAATTAGAACAGTTTATTTTATTTCTAGCTAGTACACAGATACATCTCTGTATCTCTGGAGTGAAACAACTGGACTGATGATGATGCTTTGTCATTTACAGCTGAGTCTTGGAGGCACTGACTATTGCAATGAGTGAGCAGGAGCTTTAAAGCATTCTAAGCTGACCTGGCAACTGAGTTATAACTGTGTAACTCAGTCAGTTCCATGAATATAGTATCCTAGGACTAGGAAAGTAAATGAATTGAGGCCATATTAGCCTATCTTTTTTTTTTTTTTTTTTGCCTCTTGTTGGATTCTTTTTCAAGGGTTTCTCTCCCATCCATCCAGGTAAGTTGGCCTTTATGGTCAAATATCTGTAAAAAACGAGTTACCAAATGGGGAAGACAGTTAGTTATTTTTTCACATCAGTACAGTATCCAGGTGGAGTAAATTTTGAAGAAGGAATGCAAATTATTTTCTTTTCAAAGGTGAATTTTAAGCCCATAAGCACAGCAACTTATTCAGCTTGTAGCAGGAGGCAAATTTGCACAGGAGCAGTAACAGCTGCACTGAGAGTGTAAAAAAGGAATCCCAAGATTTTACCTTAAGCTGCACCAAATAATGACTGACAGCTTCTGACAAAAGCTCTCACAAGGTGGGTAATACCAAAATGAAACGGGCTTAGTCAAGCTGTAGGGATGTGAAGTTACCACTTGTAAGAGCTTGAGGCAGCCCTGTCTAGTTATGGGTTTGGGATGCAGTAACAAGCATGAGACCAATTGCTTTAGGGGCAAACCATTTTATCCCTGAATAAAGAAAAACAGATTACTAGTGCAATTTTCCAGACTGTAACAACAGCAAATTGAATAGTTCACCAGTACTGGGCTAGAATTAACATCTGGTCCCACAAAGATGTACATGCCCATGGCTGGCAGGCATTACTTTATCAGTCTGCAATAATTTTTCAAGATAATCATGCTTTTAGATGTGTATTTTCTTATTCTGAGCTCCCACAGGTACCAACTGGTGTGTATGTACAACAAAATGAACTGTGGTAAAATTGCTTTGCATGGAACATTTTGTTGGGGTCTCAAAGGACTTTCCAGAAGATTACCTTGTAAGCCAGCTTTTTCCCTATTCTAGTTCACTGCTTTTTCCATAATGCCTCTTGTCTTGGTTCATAGCTTTTTTGATTCACAGTTTTAATTTGATTAATTTACACAGATTTAATTTAATCAAATTTAATTGATTCACAGTTTTACATTATAAAACACTCAGTAACAGACTGGCAAGTGATGTAGAGTGAGCAGTGCTCATTGAGTTTTAATAATCTATTTTGTTGAAATTAACAATGACTTCTCACGTTACATTAACCTTTTAGGTGTTTGAGGCAAACCTCACCTTATTTATTGTGGGCAGTAGGGCTTTCAAGGATAGAAAAGGTCCTCCCACAATATCTGCATGGGAAATTCCCCAGAGGTCCCAAGAAAAGACAGAAAATCAGCAATGGTGAAACAACATGGATGTGAGTTTTGGTGAGGGAATTTATCAGTGAGTATAAACACTTGATGGGGTGGAGGTAAAGGAGATTGAACCAGACTCTTCAGTGGTGCCCAGTGAAATGGCAGGAAGCAGTGGGCACTAGATGAAATGTAGGAAACTCCACTTAAACATAGAAAAATATTTTTCACTGTTTATTTAGTTGAACACTGGATGGGGTTATCCAGTGAGGTTGTGGAGTCTCTGTCTCTGTGCATGGTTAAACCAAATTAGGAGTGGCCCTGAGCAACCTGCTTGAGGTGGGCAATTTCTGGAGGTCTCTTCTGACCTCTGTGGTTTGTGGCTTCCAAAGTGGTTGCCTCTGGCCAGTATAAATGTTCTAAGAGCAGAGTTTGGTAGCCTGCTTTATTTATCTATTTATTTATGTGGAATCACTCCAGAAGAAATTAGTCTCCAGTAATAATGATAATTATGCATGACTATAAGACTCCATCAGTGCTCATAATGGAGAGAAAAAGTACATTACTAACCAGGGGGATGGCAAAGTATAGTGTTTAGGTCAGCCACTAAATTACAATTACACTGCTTCCTTTTGAAGTGGCTCATCTCTGACTTGGGATAGATTACCTTCTTTCTGATGGCAATAACTTGGCATTCCAACACCAACACATCACCAAGAGGACAGAATGCACACTTGTCAAGGTGACCCTTTCACTGCATGGTGCTGACATAGGAGCAGTATCAGGAGTGGAGCACTTGATCTGTCTCATGGGTAGGGGATCTTAAACAGTCTCCTCCCTCCACCAAGAGTGTTATGAGGTGGGGAAGAAGAGTGAAGGGAAAGAATGGGGTGCAATTTTCACCAAAAACACTGAAATAAGAAAATCTATTTGGTGACGTTTACATGGTAAAAGGAATAGTCCGGAAGTTTTGCCAAATATTCTGTATTTTAAACAGGGTCAGGTCTTCAGAAGGAGTTTTTAATTCGTTTGATTACCATTTTACTGTTAAAGTGTGTTGTTTCACACTGTGGTGCACTGAGCTTAGCAGCATTCATTCCCATAGTAAAAGAGGAGGAATCGACATTTTGGAGCCATCGCAGCAGTTCTGCTTCATTCTCTGGTATACCAATTATATTCATACCTGTTCTTTGAGTCACAGCTGGCACCCAGGGTCATGCAAAAGTGTCACTTCACAATGATGGGACACCATCTCCTCTTTGTAAAAGGACGCAAGTTGCTTGACAAAATGAGAGAACCTCATGGAAGAGAGGGTATACACTGTGTAACCTAGCCACATATTCCTGGGAAAAGTGTGGGTGGGCTTGGCTGGTGGCCTGGTAGCACATGGGCTTTGTGCAAGTCTGATAGGCACATGCCTTTACCAAGGCAGGCAGAAATGCTGACAGCAAAAATTGACACTCCTGTTAATGCCTGAGAATGGCAGTGTGGTCTACTCTTCTTGGGATAGCACAAAAGCCTTTTACCTGTAACGTGGGCTCTGAGTGCATGGGACTAGCTGGAGTCAAAATACAAGAGTTACCCAGAGTGACCATGCTTCAAACCAATATATAGGTAGGTATTCATTTTTCCTTAAGGGACAAGCAAGAGTCCTCACCTCACCATTCTTCTAATTCCTTGTTTTTTGGGTGAGTTGTAAAAATTTCCCTTTTAAAAGTGTTTTCCCAGCAAGAGTTCAATGCTCCCCAGTTAAAAGCTGACTTAATCTCTGAGAAGCTTTAATTGAGCTTTTCAGATGATCTAATATAAAAAAATCTTTCCCTCTGGAAATGCCCTTCAGTATGGTTGAGAGAGGTTGCAGCTCCTAGAGAAAAATGTGTATTTCATACTAAGACAAGAGTTGGTCTTTTGGGTGGTTTTACTCTTCCATAACTGAAATAGGATATGGAATTGCTGATCGTGAGAATGTAAAATTGAATTTCTTCATTTTAAAAGGAGATAAATTGTGATTTAAGGTGTACCTTAGATGGCTTTGTGTTACTGGGGGTGGTGGTTTACTTTTATGATGCCCTTACTTTGGGGAGACTGTATGTCAGAAGCAGAGCATGCCACCACTTAAAATGAGGTGGTCACCTTGGCTAGGCATTTTTATATGACAGATGACCTTGAGTCATGTCATCCTCATCTGAACTGCAGTGACCTCAACATGAGAGGTGGTGTTTGTGTTGCCTTTGCAGCTGTGCAAAGGGAATACACCTTTCCTAGGCAAGGAGCTCCCTTGGAGGTTTGTTTTGTTTCCTTTGAAAAAGTACTGGTGTTGTGGTTGATGTTGTATTTTTCTAATGCTGCTGATTGTTTTATTTGAAGATGTAGAGAAATCTCCATCCTGAACTTGCTGAAGGGACTTGGAAAGATGATAAATTCAGTCCTTTAGGCCGTGTGTCTCAGCCTTGTGTCTCAGTAATCCTGATGTCCAGTCCAGATCCATTGCAGAGGTTCCTAACAATAAAACAGCATGCAAACTTTGAAGCTCTTATTTGAAATTCAACTGGGAAGTGTTTTTCCTTGTCGTTAATAATGGTCCTGGCAGTTTCACTTGCCATCTGTTTTCCTGCTGCAGATAACATTAAACTGCATGCATGCTTTCTTGTGCACCCTCAAGCCTGATTTTGGGCACAGTTCTACTTGATAAACTGATTGTTAGCTGAAGCTGTTCCTTAGTGATTGGGGGAAGCAGAAATTAAATTCTATTTTGGATTAAGCAGGAGAGCACGCGATAGGAGCTTTAGGTCCTTAGAGCTGCTCTGTTAGATCAAGGGCACAGTAACTGCTGTAGAATTTACATTGCACACTCTATTTGGCTGTTTCAGTCAAAGCTAGTAAGGATTGATGCTATGTAACATCAGTAAACAGGCATAAATGCTGTGAAAATTTTGTCTAGAAGCTAAGGTAAGTAAATACTGAAATCAAGTAATCTGAGGAGCTCAAGTGTTTTAATGAGATGAGGCAGAAATATAATTTCACCTAGTTTTTCTCATAATTTTAAGCCTGAAAAGTTACCTTTCGTGTTGAACACCCCACCTTTTTGGCAGTTCTGGAAGACACAGGTGCCTGTTAAATACCTAAATAAAGGTACTTGCAATCTTATTCATCAGAGTCCTTTGGCTTTTTGTAATTTGTCATGTTGTCTATTCCATAGAGCAGCTCAGATTTTTGACTCAGAGCAGGCACATGCATGGAGGGAACTTGGCAGAACAGTTAGACTCCACACAGATTGTGCTGCTTACCTCCAAAGGAAAAAGCATATCTGGCCCCACTGAGAAGTAACAGGACCAGATATCTCTTTATACTGGACCTTTTAAAGTCTGAAATCAGAGCTGAAGAGAAGACTCTGTTATGGATAAAAATTCTGCACATCGTAAACTTTGAGGATGGAAAGTTTGTGTACCTACATATGTATCCGAAAGGTGACTGATCCAAGGAAGAATGGTTGGTGTCTGATAGATGAAGTCACAGTTTTGTGCTTGCAGTGGTGCAGAAAGTGAGAAACAGAGTATTATGACTAAGATCACCTGGTTAAACCACAGAGGGAGCCAGTATGTGGCAAATGGAGAAGTACAATAAATACTGTGTGAAGGTAAAGAGGGTTTAGAGACACCTCTTTTACATTTCATATTCTATTTTGTGTTAAGCTTTCAGAGATGAATTTCAGGTTTAGCTTCTTATCCTCATTTTGTCTGTATCATAAATTTAATTTAGTGCCACTATCTTAGAATTTGTGGATTTTGAAGAATTATCTTGTTAGTCTGGTTTGTGATTTACTTAATTTTGTATTTCTGTCTACTCTACCAGCCTGCAGGTGGGGTTTTTAAATTAATTTCTTCCTGAGTGTCTGTAATTGGTTTTAGTGCATTTCTGTCTAAATTGATACCTGTTATAAATCAGCATGGTCACAATAGATCCATTGAGACACTCTGCCTATTTTCATATCACTTTCTTACAGTTCATGATGAACTCCAGCAGCCTGTGCTCTGGCAGAACTCATATTTCTTCTCTGTGAACTTCTGGACTAACAACTACCAAGACTGGCCCAGTTGAAATCTTGTGGGGTTTTTCCTTTTTGTTTGTTTCATATGGTACAGAGTATCTGTAGTTCTAGGAGAATAATAATCTTCCTTTAATAATCTTATTCAACACATTATTCCTCACATCATTGCCATCTTGTTAGTTGCAAGATTCTCTTACTAAAATTGCTGTATAAAATGAAGTGCTTCTATAATGAAAAAATGCAACAAGCTGGGTAAAAGGTATCGTACCATGTATCATATACCAGTGGTGTATAGAGTAACATGCTGGTTGCCATAAGAAAGCATGTAAGGGTATAACCCATTAAAGGAAAAAAGCATTTTCCAATGCAGTTAGGTTCTAAAACAAGAAAAAAAAATCAGCATGTTTCCCCTTTTTTGCAATGTATTTTGAAAAGGCTAAAACTTTAAAATAAACAATGGTTTATGAGAGGATGGATGTATCTATAAGATTAAACAAATAGATAATTGAAAAAAGCCTTGGTTTGCTTCATGACTTGACCAGAGCTCTTCTGTGGGGGTTAAAATATTTTTCCAAAGATATTCAGCAAATTGGTGGTGGTACTGTTCTTTTATTCAGATTGACTTCTTGGCTTGTCTGTGGCAAGAGAAAAATGGGGTCTCAGCTATTCAAAAGGACGGTAGTTGTCATTCCCATGGATACCCCTGTGAAACATGGAGAAGATCTCTCTGCAGCTGATGTCCCCCCACTCTCCACACCCCCTGGCAGCATCCCACAGCCAAAGGACAGGCCAAGAAGTCAACCACTGATGGGGAGGAAACTCACACTTGGGTGGAAATGATGAGACAAGCAGTCACTGTCACTTTTTGTTTCCCTGTTTTAAATTTAGAATGAAGAAGGTTTCCTGCAGGAGGGAATGGTGAATAACACAGGTGTTCCTGTGGATCCTGAGAACGAGGCTTACGAGATGCCTCCAGAGGTAAATCTGTTGTGGTGTTTGCTGTGAGTGCACGTAAGAGAAGGGCTGCACGCTCGAGCTACATGAGCCTGGCCCAGGCTGATGCTGGAAGCTGCAAGGGCACAGCACAAACATGGTCTCTCTGGCCAAGATCTGCCTATACCTAGTGCTGGGAATCAGAAAATTAATTGCTTTTTTGATAGTAAGGAAGTTAAATGGGAAAATATTTTGAATGTTTCAAAATGCTTGTGCCTGGGTTTTGAGGAATTCTTTTTTGAATGTTTAATAGGGAATGCAGGACAAAACTCCATAGAATAGCTTGGCCACTCACCAATGCATCATACTTTGTGAAGCATGGTCTTAAGTTAATGCAATTATGGGAGTAGATTATCTTTTTGGTTTTTATGAACCAGCCATCTAAAATATTACTACAATGTCTGGCATGATGCACTGGTAGTTGGACTAGCAGTTTTATGGTAGCACAGATAATAAGACTGAAAATGAGAGGCATAAAAAATGTAGGCCGTGATCCAATAAAAGACCAGAAGGCTTGAGTGTAGCATCTTGAATATCACTGAAATTATGGATGCTGCTCATGTGGCCATAGTTGAACACTCCTTTAAATGATTTACTGACTCGTATGAGGATCTGCAGCACCTGATGTGCTGTTCAGCCCAGAGGTTGTTCTCCTTCTTCTCCAAGTGAATTGTCATGGGTGGCCTCAGAAGTTCCTGGCAGCATCAGCTGAATGTGTTAGTCACTGTAAGAGTGTAAGTCTTCTCTAAGTACCATGATTTTTAGGGTACAGAATCTGGAAAATGTGACAAAATCCAAGTACATTTCATATCCTAGTTGCATGAGAATCCATAATACTTGGGCATTGAATCCACCAGGAGTAGAATAAATAGAGAAAATAGGGTGCCTTTATCTGCAATAACAGTAGTGTTGATTTCTGCTCTCCCTCAATAGGAAGAGTATCAAGACTATGAACCTGAAGCATGAGAGTCCTTTCCTTCCTTTCTATCACCTGAAGTCTTCTAACTACTAAAGACGTCCCATCCTGTACAAGTGCTGAGTTCCAATGTGCCCAGTCGTTAAATTTTTTTACCGTTTTTACAGTGTATTTTGAAGTCTTCCATCAGCAATGATTGGAGTATCTGTGACTGCATCCACCTTGTTTCAGCATTTCACTCCTGCTGAAATGAAAGCTGGTTGTCAGGGTCATTGTTGTGCTGTGGATATTGTGGCTTCAAGTTTAAAACTTAAAAAAGAAAATATTAAGTAAAAACACCTAAGTGTCTACTGCTTATTTCTAATTCTGTACATGTTTTGTTGATAGGCTGTCAGTAATTTGATATTGTTTATGATACAGTTTTTATTTGATTCCTATAACTATTCTTTCTGTGCAGAGATGACTTATTGTGAGAGCTTTATATATATGTGTATGTATTATACATATAAAAAAAGTAATTGAGCATGAACTATGCACCTATAAATATTAGCTGTTGAAATTTTATTGTTTTGTGATGTGTTTTATTAACTTGTGTCTGTAAATAATGGTGTTCAACTGAAGCAAATAAAACATAATCCATTAAAAATTAATTTCTAAATTAGTGATGATTTCTAACACCACCTTTCCCTTCCAAAAGTCTCTGTTGAAGCATTCAAGCTGTTCCTTTTGAAGGAACTGGAGGAGCAAAATCAGAAAATTTAAGCCCAGTCTGTACAAAAAACATGGTGAAGAATGAGAAAATCAGGGCTGCTACCATAGTTGGGGGCTGCTTTGCTGACAGATAGATTTGTTGGTAAGGCTGATAAACTTGCTGTTGTAAGGACAACCTGAAAGTGAATGAAACCATTAATAATGGGCTGCAGCAGATTATCATGAGGCTCTTTGAAGAATTACTGTTCTAAGGTTGTTAAAGTGCTGGGATATACAGTGATGACTTAGTTGCAATGAATTTGTCTGGTATAAAGTCCTATAAAGTACAGTCTACTGTGTATTTTTAGACATATACTGTCTGGATATTTTTCCGTATACTATAAAGATTTAAATGTGAGATGGCTTTACTTCTATCACGTTTTATTATTTGTTGTTTTGGATCAAGTGTTACTTCTACCCTGAAGTGGTTTTGTGTTTAAGATTTCTCTAGTCTTGAGTAGGATTTTGAACTTGACTTGCAGCTATTGTTTTCAGTGTTCTGGGAAACAGATAAGTATCACTGTCTAATTTTGAAAGGAAGGAGACCCGGGCACAACCACATAATGCATGTTACTGTTATGCACAAAAAGAGCACAGACCCATGGAGGATGAACTCTCCAGTTTGTTCTTGCACTGAGCTCCTTTCTGGCTTTCTGCAGCCGTCCTGGTACTGTCATGCCGAACACGAAATAGATCTTTCCAACTGTGTGCCTATTCCATCTGTAGACAGTGGGAGCTGATGATGTAGCACTGTGAGCCAAAGTCTCATGAACATGCTGGTTTCATGATGCTTGGAAAATCAGTGCTTCAATTTCCCCAGTCCCAACCCCATATTTCTCAGGATTTAGATTTATTTCAGAAGAATTGCTATCAAGCTCTTTTTTTTTTTTTTTTTTTCTTCAAAGCAATGAAAAATCCCCTTGATCATTTCAAACAACTTTCAGGTATTTTCATCAATAGTTTAATTGCTTAATGGAAGCTGAAGTCCTATGCTTTTTTTCAGAAATCTTTCATGGTAAACCCACCAACAGTTTGCAGTCTCCTTCACAGGTGATGTGTCAAAAGAGTTCCTTGACCTGGACATCTCTACTGTGAAAAATGAATGCCCCAATGACAAATCCATTAATTGCATTTCTGAAAAATTATATCAGGATCAGGTAAAATGTAAGATACTGCTTTTATATGTATGTATCTTTATGTTGTTTAAGGATCTTTCTGTTCTAGGGGAAGGATTTGAAAAGAAAAGCCTGGTGCTGTAGTGTGATATTTTTTTTTCCCCCCCAGTATGGCAGCAGGGAGTCACCCACCAAAAGCAACAGCTGAGACAAGTCTCATGCTGAAAAGAAAAGAGCTCTGGAAATACCAGTCTAAATAGAATATCTATTTCTGTTGTTCATCTTTACTTCCACAGCCCACAGGTCTTGATTTCTCAATTGTTTCTTTACTAGGGGATCAATTTAAACTGTTTGTTCACATGTTGCAAATAAGTTATGCACTTCTTAAATTACCTGTGGAGAGTCTTATGTCTTAAACAACAGTAATAAGTTTATTCCTGAGACTGGTCCACTGTCTGAACATGTCAGAGTTAATTAATTTCTTTCATTGGTAATATCAACAAGTCATTCAGAGATTTTAGGTCATTTGAAATGTACCAAAGGTGATCTGTTTGTTTCCTGTGTGCCTCTTGCAAACATGCCCTCAGATGTCCCCAAAAGTCCATGGGACCCTGGTTACTATGGCAGCACAGTGTGATGCTCTGCTCTGATATCAAGCTGCATTTTAATTAGATTCCTTTAAGGGCTGCCTGACCATCCTTTCCAGGTAAACCAAGTGCCATTGTGTCTTATTTTTTGCAGTGAGATGGATACTGGCATGCATGTTGCAAATGTCAGAACTGTGAGTGCTAAAGCTGAACTAAATAGATACTGCTGAACTTAAATGCTTCTGCTGGCACGCTAAAAATTTTTTAAACAATGTCTTTCAGAGAGGAATATAACTCTGAGCTCTTTTTTTCTAAGAGCTTGGATTTTAACTCAAAGCAAAAGCCATCTTCTCTTGTCTAATTAAGAGTTAATAATGAGCCTCACCGTATCCTCCTCCTCCAGGGGAAAAACAAGTTGCTTTTTTGTTCTATTTTGACAACTTTAATTGGTCTTGTAATGGTTCCTAATTAAAGTCATTGTAATAATGTTTTTATTACTGTAAATCATAGTGTTAATACTTGTGTTACATGACTTTCATATAATGAATTTGAAGTGTTTCCTCTCCCTACCAAGACTTTCCTTCATTCCCTCAAGACAGTTGTAGGCAAATTAAGGTAAATTGCAATGTCATAACTCAAAGGAAAGTAACATGCCTGTATCTCTACAGGAAGCACAGATTTTATTCATCCTGGTTTTCATAGCATGGATAGTCTAGGCCCAGGGATTCTCATGTGGAAGAATCAGATATGGACAGTGGATCACACAGCTGCAGCAAACTCAGAGTAGAGACCTCTGCCTCCATGAACTGGGAGACTGGAAGATCCACAGCTGTCCATTTAATGGCTGAAATTATTCCAGGAGCACAATGAAAGATGGGTACAGAATGGCTGCCTACACATATTCATAGAATCTTAATTTATAAAACAGGACTGCTTAATTGCTCCTAAGATTTCATGCAAAGCTCACTGAAATCTGTGAAAAGATTCCTACTGGCTTCACATGGGTGTGTTAGGACAGCTACAGCTCCAGTATACATTTGGTCTCATACCAATTATGTGTGGCAGTCTGCACTGACATGGTGAGTTTCCAGTTCTTTTCTGTATGCTTTTTTGGGGAGAAAATAACTGCTGAAACCCTTGATTCTAGAGTTTCTTGAAGCACTGGCTATACAATACTTTTTTTTGTCAGAGAGATGATATGTGATGGAGGTGATGCTCCCTGATTCCTAACTTGCTAAAAGGAAGTTTTTTGCAAAATAACAAAGAATAGCAAAAGTAGCAGAAAAAATACTCTAATAATCCTGCATCTTAGCCTTTAGCAGGCTTTTACAGCATAGCTGTGGTTTAATATGCTGGCAAAATATACCTCAAATGCTGTGTTTTAATGGGGTAGTTGCCCTTAAGTATTGGAACTTAGAGGTAATTACTCTTTCAGGTAATTGATGTTTATTCACACATTAATCCAAACTAACTCTTTGTGTTCTACTCTGAAATAGCTTAGAAGGTAAGTGGGAGAAAACAGATGGTTCCCTGTTAGTAGTTTTGGTTTCCAGTGACTTTAACCAAATTACCTGGTAACTTGTTGGCCTCTAGCTTGAGGCTTTCAATATTATTAGAAAAGACACTAGCAATGAACTCCACAGGGTATGGTCAATCTGCTTGGATGTACAAAGGTCTGAAATAATAGCATGAGTTTTCACACAAGCAGGCCTGCCCTGAGTTACAATAACCAAATGCAGATGACATCTTAGCCTTTAGTGTCTCCATAAGGCACTTTTAATGGAAATATCATCTGTTTAAATGCAGACATAAACAATTTTTCTCCAGCCCGCCTGACATTTAACGTGTAACTCAGAAGGTTCCTCTG
This sequence comes from Toxostoma redivivum, assembly GCA_013397375.1. Lineage (NCBI taxonomy): Eukaryota > Metazoa > Chordata > Aves > Passeriformes > Mimidae > Toxostoma > Toxostoma redivivum. The sequence goes on from VXBI01011364.1 coordinate 653,127, forward strand.
GTATAAAAAAGGCTGGCAGATGGAGAAACAGCAGGTGGAATCTCAGATGAGACAGCCAGGAGGTAACAAACAGAATAGGAAACTAGGTCAGATGAGATTTCTCCCATGTTGGAATAAATGCTTTTACAAATGCTTCCTCTAGTGGATGCATTACAGTGGGATTTCATCATTTTCCACTAATATTCACGTCTCTGCATAGGTCAGAGTCCACCAGCAATTGATACATCTATATAGGGTATGTTTCTGCAGAAAAGGTGGGTGTCTGAGATTACAATTGTGTTTTCTTCAGCTGCAGCATGGGAGAGCTCTTCACAGGAAGCCAAAGCACCCATGTACTTCTGATGATTAATATGAGATTTAACTAGAATAGCGTTTTATGAAAAGGCAACTGCCGAGATACCTCAACTTTTCTTTTTCTTTCTGTTCACCACTGTCCCATTGGTTTCTATATCTCCATTAATCTGCTAAATTTTCAGAGGGTCAGATCTTACTCTGTACCCATTACTGAGTGTCCATTTTATTACAAACTGTTGCTCCAGCTATTGTGTCTAGTACATTGTGGTGAGGCTATAAGTATGCCTGGAGAGCTGGGGTTTTTAGTCTTTGATCCTCCCTCTGACAAGAGGACAGTTTGTCTGCTCCTTGCTGTGCTCCATCCCCACTGCAGCCAGAGGCACTGCCCGGAGGCACTGAGGTGGGGAGGCACAGGGGCTGTTCAAGGATGGCCGAGGAGGCTGGAGGAAAAAACCAGGCATGAGAGCCTTGCTGAGAATTGGCTGGCATTCATCCTGCCTCCCTCCCCCGGGCACTGCTTCTGGTGGCAGAGACTAATGATAGAAAATAGGCTGTGGCTTTGCAACCCTTCCAGGGACTGGCACCTCGAGGAGCCAGGTAAATTCAGAACAGGGATGCTTCACTCTCCATGAGCCAGAATTCCTGTGCTGTTTGAGGAGACCTAGCTTTTTATGCTGAATTTCCTTTTCTGTTTTTCTGAAATCTTTTGTATCAAGAAAACAAAAGCAGTTGACCAAGGAATTTACTAGATTAATAAATAAAAAACAAACTGTGAAATCTGATTTTATCAGTCTCCTGAACAGAAGAGGAAACTGCATAATGCCCTTAGGATAGTGTTTTGTTGTTTGGCTAGGCATTTTATTCATGTGAATTTCCATTGTAAAATTCCATTAATCCTTTCAAAAATAACAAAGATGGTTGTCTAATGTTAGCAGTTGTTAAGATAGCATCCTGCTGAAATGACTGCATTGCCTACTTCCCAAAACCAGAAAAGTATCACAAGGAGCAGCCTTAGCAAAAAGACATAACAGTGCTGTTGAGTAAAATAGGAAAGCATGTTAATGGTGAGAATATAAAGAACAGTGATGCACAAGCAATGCATAACAAGGCCAAAAAGAAATGAAATCTGTGATCTCAGTCCACTAAGTGTCAACTTCCCTTGGCAGAAGAAGGTGGTGGCATCTCTGACAAAAACCTTGAAACAAAATTTGTCCTATTTATTCAGCTCCCTCATTCCAAAATCAAGTTCCTTTCTGGCCCAGATTTGCAGCAAGACAGTGATCTATTTTATTTGAATAACTGAGTGTTAGAAGGTGTGAAATAAATGGACTTTTGAAAGCCTTCAATTTTCATTCTAAATTTTTTGAAAGATCAACAAATTCAAATAGGATGATGATTCCAGTCTGTTACAGTCTGTGTCAAGGCAGTTGCTGTGCACTAGAGTGACAGCTCTCCTGTAGTCTGCATTTCACAGACAGATGAGTCTCTTCTTGCTGTTAATTGTTCAGTGTGTGTAGGCACTATCATTAGGTACTAAAAGTGATACTATTTTAATAATTGTCTTCAAGGGTGGGGGATTATCCCAAATTCAAGGAATCAATTTTTAAGGCATTTAATATAAACACTAGGTAAAATACTTGAAAGCTGCCGAATTCAAGCCTCACAACTAACAGCCCAAACCTGCTTTAGCAGAGTTTTGCAGGTATAACCCCATAACTGTATAAATCCATATGTGGCTTCTCTTACCTACAGTGCAGCATTACTGACATGATTTGTTCCTTTACAGTGGAATACACTGTGTAGTGAGGATGCACTGTTGCTGCTACACCTCTGGGCTAGGTGTTCTTGATGATAGCTCCATCAGCTAAGATTCACATTTTTTCTTCCCCACATTGTGCTTAGTGCGCTTTCTGAAACACTTGTCATAGTGCCAGTTCCACTTAACTGAGTATGATAATAAAAGCACCCTATTCAGAAATCCTGGCGTTTCCTAGTGACACACTGGATTTTTTGGCAGACCTTCTGCTCCTAAGAGCACAATGGTTTTTCTGAACCCAAGTGCCAGTGGGACATTGGCTCCTGTGTGACTGCCAACAAGCTCTTCCTATCAAGGGCAGACCATCATGCAAACCATCATATTAAATCAAGGTAGCCTGTCTGTCTCTCGTAAGGAGATAAGCTATGCTGCTTAAATAAAGGGAATTATCCTGAGCTTGACTATACAGCTGAGTGTTAGAGCAGATCTGCTCTGAAGCAGCTTGATGGCAAGGCAGCTCTGGTAGGATGTTAGCTGACTAATGCTAGTCAGTCTAGAAATGACAGCACGAGTGCTCACTCCCTCAGGATCTGAAAGGCAAGAGCTTGTGAAGAGAGGAGAGCTTTTGGGGAGAAACTGCATCTAATATTTTGATAAATTGCCCATCTGTTTTCTCTCTTTAATCACTTTTTATTGTCTTACATGTCACAAGGTTGCTGGAGGGAAAGGTCATTGCCTCTTCCATGAGTGTTCTTTCCCTTGTGTGACAGGACCTCAAATATTACTGAAACTTAAGTAACAGGATAATAGTGTTAAACTGGAGGTCAGGAGAACGGAGTCAAGTGTGTTGCCTCTGGAGACCCTTTTGAAATCTTCAGGAAATTGGTATGAATGGTGTTGGAACAGAACTCAGCTATCAGTCCCTGGGGGCTACTTCAACCCTTTGTAAATTGTTGCCTTAGTTCCTGCCAGGCTTCTCATTAGACAAAGCACAGGTACTGTCATGAAAAAAAGTTTGAGTTTGCCCAACATAAAAGAATTTTGCGTTGTTTAAAATGATGTATCTGTGTGTTACCAGCTCCATCTCCAGCTTAGTGCCTGAACCAGCTCTACCTCCACCTGGCTGACAGGGATGTAAATTCCAGAGAAGATGCTGGCTTTAAAGTGGGGTTTACTTTATCTCAGAAACTGAAAAGGGAAGGAAAGGAAGAAGAATGTGTGACTGCAGTGTTGCAAAAAGCAAATGTTTTCTAGAGGTAAGTGGGAGGTATTCCCACAGCACCTGCAGTAGCAGTGCAGCCAGTACTGGGCTGTGCCTTCAGCTTTTTGTGTCTGTGGTGTGCATGAAGGGCTACAACCAGAAAACTAAATCAATGGGCAAGTACAGATCCCACAACACTGGGACAACAAGGGTGATGGAAGATACAGACTTTAATTGAAATTTTGCTATTTCCTTATGATGTTGTGGTAGGGAAATCACCTCAACTGAACTTACGACCCCAACTGTAAACCAGAAATCGCTGTTCTTGCAGAGTGCTTGCAGATCTGAGAGGTGTTATTACTGCTGATTCTGAAGCTACTCTGATTTTATTTAATAATGTGGGCATAATACAGCAGAAGAAATTAAGGACCTGGAAATTAATTTGTAGCTAGTTACCATAGTTTGATGTTTCTTTTCCTCTGTCTTCTCCTGTCACACTCTTTATATCTTTTACCAGGGCTAAATGGCTCTCATGACTTCAAGAAATACAGGACAAGATCAAGACAACTGAACTGGAAAGTATAAAAGAGTGAGTTTGCAGGTTTCCCTGTTGCCATGCAGTATTTCTGTTAAAATGACCAAGCCATACTATTTTTAGATGGCTGACTTTTTAAAAACAGAAACATTACCAAAAGGTTTTTTTTTTATTATCTCACTTATCATTCTGTGGTGGAAAAGAGCAACAGCAGGTCTTTTCCTCCAACTTTTTAATTTAAATTGAAAGCAAGAAATGGGTTCAGTTAGATGTCAAATGCTGAAATTCAATGCAATAAATTCATTGTTAGATGAAACAGTTCTCTAGTTTTTTCATTAAATAAACTGGAATGTGAATATTCACATGGATATCATTGATTTGCACAACATCAGTTCTCAGCCAAGGTACCTGAAGATTATTGTTTTTCCATCTTCCCTGGCTTGGGATCATGCCACGGTCACGTGCTGACCCCGAGACTGGGGTTTGTACCCCAATGACACCTGGGCTAGAGGAGAGCTGTGCTTGCTGTCCTCAGCTCTGAATTTGTTGATTGGGGCAGCAAGAGTCCAGTCTGAGCTCTGGTACTGTGTGTGCCCGAGTGTAGGAGTTGGAGTACATCCTTCCTGACTTCTCTTTTCCTTCAGGGTTCAGGAAGAATTTCACTTACACACTATTTCCAAGATACTCTTGCCAAAAAAAAGTCTATTTTCTCAGTTATCTTTTATCCTTGACTTTCTGCTGATCTTACGGTGTTCAGTTACAAAGTCCAGATGCATTGACTATCAGGTCACAACCTTGCACATCCCTGATTCCCAGTGGAATCTCTTTGGAAACATAATGTACAGAAAGTGCAGGGTTAGTACAATGGACATGTGCTGATTTTTAAAAAGGAAATCTGCTCTATTTTTTTGTTTTCTTTTCTGTTTATATTATTTTAAAACTAGATGGTTATAAGCATATTTATTTTTCTGGGCACATTACTAGACATTAACTAGGAGTCTTGGCCATCTGAAGGGAAATAGAGCAGCAGAGATAGAGGCTGGAAACCAGCACTGCAGTGGCTTCTCCACAGGTATTTTTCTGTGTCAGTGATTTCAGTTACATGTCACAATGTAGTGAGATGGGGTTTGCAGAGCCAAGAGGGAACCTTGGAATAAATGGTCCAGGTGAGAACCAGGTGTGAACATGCATCAGAGGAGCAAAATCCATTTTCAGCTGTAGGGACAATTCAAAGTCAGCCAGACCTCAGAGGCCAGATTTAATTAACCTGCTCATTGAAATCCAAGTAGTTATTTCCATGCTTGGCAATCTGATTTCCTTTTCCAGAAGGGGAGTCACCTTGCTGTTGCTTTTGAATCCCACTCTGCATGGTACTTTGCTACTCAAAAATCTTAAAATAAGTAATTTCTTCCTCCTGCTTCATATTTCTGCTTCTGGGCTTCATATTTCTGCCTCTCTCTTTGCTGATGCTTATTAGATTTACCTTTAAAAGTAACATGCTACAATTTTTATGGGTATGCAAGGCCTCACCTATCACTTGAGAAAAGCTTGCTGAAGCACAGAGGACCTATCACCTTCCTGTTGGCTTTCACCCAGTTTCACACAGTGGTGTATTTCCAGTGCCATTTTTAATGATACTGGTAGTAGGAAGATCAGTGTTTGTGACTGTCATGTACAGTTTATCAGCCAGCTTGCTGGTGTCATTTTTGTGGGTTTTATGAGATTGTAAATACTCTTGACAGGTTGACAGCCTGCTTCACCTCTTAGTAGTTTCAGAAATCCCAGGGGCATCAGTTATTATTTGTTGCTGGTGTAAGGAGAGCATCCTCAGGCCCTAGACATGATTGAGCCAAAGGGCTCTTAAAATACCAGGTTGGAGAAACAAACCTGACAAATACTGCAAATGCATTAGCTGCTATTTACAAAGCTGAAAGGGAAGTGAGTTTATGTGGCATTTTAGAACATCTGGTATATTCCCAGTGCCATGCAAATAAACAGCATTGCAGAGAATGGCTGTGAAATACTTTTGTTTTAAATGGTAGCAGTCCCCTATGTGCCACCAATCACATACGCTTGAGGGTGAGGGAGATTGTTTTTCAGAATCAATTGGAAAAAAACCCTGACCTGCTGGGGATTGCATTCTGACCCTCCAATGCAATGTTCTTGCATTTGCTGATGAAAGGGGAAACTGAAGGAGTACTGTTGGCAGCTAAACATTGGGTATTGAGATAAGCCAGCACTCAGCATGCTCCTCACTTTGTTAAGAAGTTGCCACAAGGTCTCCTTTCTCCAGCAAATTCTGGTGATTTGTAGATTTATCACTACTATTATTTTAGATGAACGACCGACGCCCCCAAATGCTGAGTCTGACCTTGCTGTGAGGTATCTTGAAAACCATCATCACCTTTTTGGGGCCATGTCTGAATACACTTTAAAAACCCTACCAAGAATGTTATTCATATGTCATCATTTATGTTTTGTTTTCAAATTGATTCTTCTTAAAAATGGCTGAAAAGAATCACCAAAACCTTCTCATCTCATTTGTTGCAACAACAACATGCCTGTTTTTTTTCTTTCCTTAAACACGATTTGCCATTCAGGCTGTCAGACAAGGAGCTGAGGAGCATTCAGTCTGTTTAGAGCTGAGAACTTTGAACAGTTGATTCACCAGATAATAGTATGCTGTTTATATTCCAGCCACTCTAGTGACAAAGTGATGTAAAATTAATTCCAAGTGAGGCAAGGCAGTGAGTGCATGTGAATCACGGTGCCTGCTCATCTCTGCCTGACTGCTGATCCTGCTCTGCCATTTTCTCCTTCCTTTGGCACATGTGCAGATGCAGCCTGAAGTGTCTTGTGCAGCTGAACAGGCTGATGAAGCCTGGGTAGTTTCCAGGTCAAGCCTTTAGGTCATGTGCTGGTGAACGCACAGAAATACAAATATCAGGGTTACAGATAGATACAACCTTTCATCTGAGCCGTAACACCTAAAATGCTTTGCCTCTGCATTTAAATAGCAGCTTTGTCTTAACACTTTTAAAAATCTGACCTCACAGGGGTTAAGCTTTAGAGGTCACTGTGATGGGCATGATTAGGAAGATTTTCTGCGTTTTTCCTTTTATTTGGGAGCAGGTTCTTGTCTTTGCAGCCTGCCCGGTACTTGCGGGCAATCACACCACAGCGACTGCTCTTGATTTTTAAATTACTGTTGATTAGAAGTCATCATCCTTTTGTCACTTGTAGTCTGTAACACAGAGGGAAACATCTACTAGAAGGGAAGAGGTGTGTTTTCTTTAAGCTGTTCTAAAACCAATCATTTAATTTTGTACCAGATATATCTCATTTCATATTAGTGGATTTGTATTTCTTGCATCAGCTCTGACTTTCAGGAAGCCTCTTCCCTGTGACATTCACCTTGGACTCCCTCAACACTCATTTTATAAGAGACAGAGGGTATGTGCTTTGAGGTGGGGAATGTGCAATTTTTAATTGAGTTTTTAATTTATTCTTTCAGCAAGTTAAAAACGCAGTGGCAAGTCCACAAGGAAGGTGTGGGAGCGAAGCCAATTCTTTCTCCTCCAAGCCCTGGAAACAGTATAGAAATACCCAGCAAGGGACATCTTCCAGTCTGTCCTTTTCACATCAAAAGCCTCCTTTATTTTTTTTATGTCTGCTTGTGTACTCCCAATTTCTCTTCTTACCCATGCTGGAGCTCAAGGCAGTCTTGGGTGTTCAGGGAAAGTCCAGCATTCCATGGTACTTCACTGTATTCTTCTGCTGTATTCTTCACAGTATTCTAGGGAATGGTTTTCAGGTTTTGCACCAACCATGCAAAGGCTAGAACCAGAGGAGACATGCAGAGAGGATGGTAGTGAGGCTGAGCAAGCATGACAGAAATGCTGAAGAGAAGGTCTGTTGTGAAGAAAGGGAGAACAGGGAGACAGTGATACTCTGCCTTCTTCTCTGCCCTTAGGTGCTGGTAGGTGTGCTCCGTTTGCTTGAAAATCTGGATCTTCCCTCTCAGAGCAACTGTGGCCACTACCATGTTTAGAAATAGGAAACTAAGTGACTGCTTGATGGCAGTGACATTGACAAACTAAGGCAGGACTCAAGCTGATGCCTCAGTATAAAATAGCCTTTTGTAATTATGGCCTGCTGTTTGTTTTGAATCCACCTGCTGCTGCACTGTGTTTATTTGTTTAATATTGCTTTATTCATGCATTGCACTACCACCCCTATCCATCCTTTGGCAAAATTATATATGATAAAGAGAGCGTGGCAGTTCTGCAGTGGGGTGCTCAGTGCTGGGTTATTTCATGCAGTGCTGTAGTGAAACAGAGAGTGAGAAAATTCAAACCTGGAAAAGCAATAATTTGTTACAGTAGAAATGAGCATGGAATGAGTCACACTGCTGACAGATTCTGACATGCTACCAATTTCTTAGTGGTTTGCTTTTCTGCAAGACTTTTCTTCCTCTCTCTCTTTTCCAGATGTGCTCTTCATAAAGGCTGCACAGACAAATATTTCCTATCTTGAAACTTTCTGTATCTTCTTATCTACAAAGGCTTTTGAAAAAGCATCCTAAACCTGAAAATTGTTAAATGTGTAAAAATGTAGCAAGACTTTTCTTATGATGCTTTGATATTGCTAAAATAGAGGATAAATATTAACACCAAGTATTTTAGGACTATAAAATACAACCTGGAAGAGATAACTACCTGATCTGTGAAAGGCTATTTGAGTTAGCCAGGTTTTTCCAAGAAATCTGTCATCATCAGTTTTATTGGACTTTAGGGCATTTGCTCAGTACCAAGATGTGAAATCTAGGTTAAGGCAGCACTTTAAGGTGCATCTTTATTCCCAGATTCATACTATAAATACTAGATCAATCATCCTTTACCTCTTAATGGTGGGCAGTTTTCCTGAAGAGTAGGGTATTGGAACCTGCTAATGCTTCTTTTGGGACTGAAGGCTCTGATTTGCTGTGCGGGTGACCCTGCACTGAAACAAGTTACCCTGGGAGGTTATGGAGTCTCCATCCTTGGAGACATTCAAGAACTACCTGGATGCAATCCTGTGCAATTTGCTCCAGGGGACACTGCTTGAGCAGGTAGGTTGGACCAGATGACCCCACCAATGCTCCCTTCCAACCTTTCCCATTCTGAAATTCTGTGATTAAAAGCCTTGATTATCTCCCTTTCCACAGAATACTCCTTCTGTCTTGATACTGAGCTAAGCAAAGGGGAAAAAGGCAGTTTCTTATAGAAACTGTTGCCTTCTCCACAGATAAATGATAGGTATCTTGCATGATTTGTCAATCTTTTAGATCCAAAGTACAGCTATATTTTGCACTGTGGGCTGGTGGGGGCTGAAGAATGAGACTGAACTTCATTAGTAATCCTTATGTGCAAACAGTTTATGAATCTCAGCAGGAGTTGTTAAGAAAGCAGTATGAAATAATACTGACAATGACAAGGGCTGCATCATACTCTGACACTTCCTCAGCCCTGTGTTATTCCTTAAAGGGTAGGAAAATCAGCCCAGGAAAACGGTAAATGCTCAATTCTGTGCATACAGATGTAGACAGAATATTGAGAAACTTAAGCAAATCCTTCCAAGAGAGAAGAATGGATTCTGCTTTAATGTTCATCTGCTAGCTTTAGTGGTTTGTCTGGAGGAAATAGGCTTCTTGTCTCCTTTGATGCCATCAGAAGAACTGAGATGACTCAAACAGATAAATTGTTTAATAGGTGCCCTTAGCAGAGGGAAAGGGCTTTTGTTGTGTTTTACATCAACTTTAAATCATTTTGCAAGTCTATCTTAACCTGACCTGCATTGCTGAATTCATAAAAAGTGCTGCTTTAGAGTCTGAAGAATGCCAAACATTCTTTTTTGTGCTCATTTGGTGGAGCTGGGGTTTTGTTTGTGTGCGTGGTTGATGATGGTCGTGGTTGTTGTTATTTAGTATTCTTTACTAAGCGTTTGCTCAGACATGTGAAGGAAGCTTTATAAACTGTCTATGCCAGCCTGCTCTAATTAGCACCCAAAACCTTAAATTTTTGGTTGATGTCTTGTGGACTTCTGTTGCAAATAATAAATAGGATTACATGCTTCTCAGCTGTGCACCAGAATAATAGTCAGTCTTGTTTCTCAGAGAATAAATGCAGTATATTTCTTTCCCCCGGTGAGAGAACAGTGTAGCAAAGGTGCTCTGGGCAGGTGAGACCTCCAGGGATTTGCTCATCAGTTTTATCATGGAGAGAGCAAGGAAAGGGGCAAAGGTGAAGTCTGGTAAATATCTTATAGAAGGTATGTTTGGGGCATTTCATTTCAGTGGTACAAACAGGTACAGAAATGGGCACAACAGAAAAGGTCAAGGGCATGACAGTCTCTGAGATTGTTTTCAGCAGAGACTTGACTTAAGGGCTCTGGTGGCTGAAGTAGGAGGGAAGGCAGCTGTACACATCTGCTGTACAATATGTGCTCAGTGAGTTCAAAGAAGAAGGGGAGGTGAAGAAGTAGTAGCAGGGGTGGGCCCTGGCATGAAATTGATGGCAATGTGAGGACACAACTGCAACTTGTTTTTAAAGCTCCACTAGATTACATAGAGCTGTTAATGGGCTGGTTTTTGTGTTTGGTTGGTTTTTTTTTTTTTTTTAATCTTATTCCAAGAAAACTGTCTTGTTTCAGCCTGACCTTATCTGGAGAGGGAATTAAGGCAAGGCTCACTCTGGCAGACACAGGTGGTGGTTCAGACAGGGCTTGCAGGAAAGGCAACTCTTGGCTTAAGCTGCTTCATCTGCAAAGGCTTTGCTTCCCACCAGAGACCTTGGGTGCCCAGTATTTTAAACTTAGCTGCATTATTAACAATAGCAGAGTGCAAAAGAAGAGGAAGCAATCTTTACACCCTGGCATGTGTGGTTATATGCACTCTGAAATGGGCCTTTGGCACACAGTCACCTCCTGTTCTTAAAGCACTGGCCGACTTTCATGCTCAGGGAAGGATTTTTAGATTAGCCTTGAAATGGAATCTTTGCATCTTTGCTATCCCTATGGCAGTAGTTACATGTGCAGTCTGTGCTTTCAGCTGCTTTCTGACTTGCACTAGGAGGTGGCAGGGTGTTGGGTGAGGTTGCCTGCATCTCTCCTACTGGAAGGGTTTCTGGAGAGATGGAGAAACAGGTACAGTTCTGTCCATCACTGCCTACAAGCCCAGGGAATGGATTCCATCTGCCAGAACTTTGGCTGTGGTGTGGTATTATTCCTGAAAAGTGTTTTTTAACTGCAGCTAAAAACACGTGAGAATTGGAGATTGGAGAATGTTCCTAATGGGCAGGAAGAAAGGTGTAACTTGGTAGATATTTGCATTTTAACTCTCAAAACAGCTTGATGTCTGCACCACATACAGTTACATGACTGGAGGGGATGTTTTGTGGTGAGTAATGAGTATTGGAGCTTGGGTGGTGGGAGAGCTGGGGAAGTGCAGGGTGACCAGAACACTGCTGCATGGGCCAGGCAAGGTTTCCACTTACAAGCACTTGTAGGAAAGGATTAATACAAGTGAAACTAATTGCTACATCTGCTGCCTCAGCTGAACAGATAGAAAAGGCAAATGTTTCCCTCTCTACAGGAACAAGCATACCATCTTCCTTGGACATTGGGGAGCACAGGCAGAGAGAAGCTGCAGGGGCAGCAAGGTAATCCTGCCTCTGCTGGGTGTCCTTCAGTGACTGGAGGCCAGTGGCACCAGAATGTCCCTAGCATTGCAGGAGCTGAGGCCAAGTCTGTTTGGTGCTTATTTGACTTTAAAAAAAAAAAGCCAACCAAACAAACAGAAAAGATTTGTCACTTATTTCTGGTGCCAAGAGAACTTTCTTCCCCCGTACATGTACATTCAGATGTAGCTCCTTTATTTGCCTGTAGGGAAGCTGTTATATGGGCATCATAATGGTAAAGACTTTTAGTTTTGGTCTTAATTATCTTTGTTTTCTCATTGCCTCCATAAAACTCATTATTTCTTCCCCAGATTTTTATGTCTCCCTTCTGAAGACAGATGCTGTTTATGGTTGCACCGTTGTTCTCCTCCCCCTTTATGCATTTTTATCACTATTTCCAGTTTCAGTGAACAAGTTGGTTTCTATCAAGAGCAGGTGCAGAGGTTTGGAAAGTTGCAATTAAAATTTGCCTTTTAATGCTTCACAATTGAAAATTTGCTGATAGAGCATTTTATGTTTCAGGACCAAACTGGGCTCCAGTTCAGTGTAAGAACTCAGTTCTGGTTATTGCCTTGTCAATACAATACAGATTTTTTAGTATTATACCCAGTTCTCAACAATGTCTGGGCTGGAATTCAGTTAAGAAAAGATGGAAACAAATGCCTTCTATCCCTTCTGCTCACGTTTACAGCCTTTTCACAAGCTACAAGACACTGTATTACATTTCCAACCTGTGTGGCTTCCTGAAAATATTAGAAAAAAAAAAATTATGTGATTAGACCAGCTATTGGAACACTGCCAATGAAATATAAATGGTAAATCAGCTTTCCAGACAAAGCCTCTGTGGAGTAGAGCCTGCTGCTCAAAGCACTGGCATGGTGCTCCTGCTTGCCTCTTTAGCTGATGTGATGTTCTGTCTTGGTTGCTGGCATTTGTTGTTTCTGGATCTGTTTTTCTCTAGTGTTGTTTTTTTCACAAGAGAGAACTTAGTTGAAATATGGGGAACAGTAGCATCAGTCATCATTCTTTTTCTTTCTTTTTTTTTAAAAAACATATATTTCACTGTTGGCTTTTTTCTTTTTCTAATTAAGATCTGGTCATTTATCAGCAGCTTTTTCATGATGCTCAGATTCAGTTTTTATGGAAGTGGCTGAGTTTTTCTCTGAGCTAAAGAATGATACCTTGTTCTGTGCTCAATAATCACCACTTATGGGTACTTCCCTTTTTGGTCCTGGGTGAAAAATATTCCTGGTCAGTGACCCTTAAATACTTAGACAGTTCAGAGCAATGAAATGAGAAGCAGACCTGCCTGCCACTCTACTGATAGAGTGTAACATTTTTCAAAGGAACCAACTGCATTTAGATACCCACAGGCTTTGTACTGCAATTTGTTTAGTTTACTCCAGGTAAGTCTTCAATTTTCTTTTAGTGCTTCAGACACAACTCCAAGCCCAACGTGAAGTGATGGAGTCTTCCTCTAAGGGAATTTGATTTTATTGATGGTGGTGTCTTTAAATGAAAAATTACAAGTTGCTTTTAATAATCCACTTTTTTCCTGTTGTGGAAAAGTTTTCTGTCTATAAAGTCTATCTCTCTTGTGCTTTATAAGACTTTATGCTACTGAAAATTTCCATAACCTCTGGCGTTTAAATTATTATTAATGTATTTCTGCATACTGTCCATGGGAAAAGTACAAATTGTTAATGGGATGTGAATAGAGATGTGTATAATTTATTAGACATCTGTTTTCAAAACCAAACTGTTCCCATGGGGGCTTGCACAGCTTGTGGCTGTTTGCAGCAGTCTCCTAGCCAGGGCAAGGTGGGGAGTTGGTGCATAGATATTGTTTATGTGTGTGTTTTCCTGCTCCCTGTCCTTTAAATATCTATATGACCAGCTTGCTCCTCTGCTCTGCACATGTTCTGTGTCATCTGGTGCTGACCAGGGCAGTCCAGAAAGAGTGGAGCTTTTGAATCCACTGGTCTGAGTGGGGTTTCCTGTGCCCAAAGTGTGTGCTTCAAGGTGGGGAATGCTTTCCCTGCTTCCTCATGCTGCAGTGGGAATCCAACACAGAAGAGTGTCTCAGGGCAGTTGATATATCAGTATTTCAAAAGGCAGTGTATTGCCTAGGATTTAGATAACAGTTATGTCCTTGTCCCTATATGTTGGGTTTTTCCACCACAGAGATGACAGAATGATATTCTCAGCCACAGTTTTGAGGGAAAATCAGCACAGGAACATATGAGCACAAAAGATATAAATGCCTTCTAAATCAACAGAATGTTTTGTGTGTGAAAAATTAATCACCTCTCCTGGGGAATAACTCCCAGTAGATGTGAGGAAATTTCCAGAAGCTGTGAGAATAGAGTAGCACAAACACAAACCAGCAGTGATCTCTTAGGAATGAGCACAGCAGAACCTCAAGGAAGGTAATCCTATTAGAAATTGTGGATACAGGTTTTTGTCAATAGATGAAAGCAAACCTCTCAGGAGATGGACTGCTTTATGGGGAAAGGAAAGCAAAAGCATTTCTGTCCTCTCTTGCTCATTGCTTTCCAGAACAAGCACTGTCATTTCCTGGGTCTCTTCATTGCCCTTCTATTAAGTTTATCCTCCAATTGTTTAAATTGCTCCTTCTCTGATCCATACAGGCACTATGACTACTCTGTTACCAACTCAGGTGCCTTCATGAGCTGGAATCAGAGTTAGGAAAGACTCAGGACCTGGGTAAAGCTGCTGCCCTCCCTTAGGGGTAAGAGAAATGCAGACTCAGGCACAGGGATACATGCTGTGATTTGAAGTTACCAGATGGAAATAAAAGGAAGATGTAATAAAAGGAAGTCCGAATAGGGTTTTTCTCTTCTAGATGTATCCCTGCATTGGCTGGTGTATAAATTTTCAGTGAAGAATAGCACTCTTGCTGTCTCTTGGCACTTAAAATGTGTATCTTGATATATTGTAGTACAGCTTTCCTTTTCAAACCAGAAAAGGATGTGACACTGTTTCTTATAAGACAGAAAACGTGTGCTTTTATAAGATTTTTGATTAATAACTGTATTTACCTACCTTCTGTTTGTTTGCTTCATTTTTCTTCTTCCCATCCTTTTTGTAACTATGCTGTTGAAAATGTTATTATTGGAGGTAAAGATCAGTGCAAATACTAATGCACTTGTATTTCCTGATGCCTGACTAAGCAAGGCTTTCTTCCTTCCATTTTTAAAGAAATTCTATTTATTTTAGTAATTAATTTTAGGCTCATTTCCTTTCTGCCATTCCTAATTATTGGCTGCTATTTAGGAGGGCTTATTTCCCATATTCTTATATTTCCATAGCAACATGGTCAGCTTGTGTTTTAATTCTTAGTGTTCATATGGTTATTAATTGCTGGTGGCAGTGTCTAAGGGCTTCAGCCTAATCAAGCTTCAAAATTCTCTTGTGCTACATGCTGTACAGTCATAAATACTCACTTCATGCCCCAAATGCTTTCTAATTGCTCCTTTGGGTTATTGTACTGGTGAGTGATACCTAAATTTGCTTATTGTTTTTGTTTGTTTTAGAGATATCTTTTGAAGAGCCAGGTGCTACACTATTACCAGGAATCAGGTAATTGCAGGTGTTTCCTTTTCACAATATTTGTAGGTGAATCTATGTCAGCACGTGCTGTTGCCTTGTAACACTTGGAGAAGGAAGGGATGCATTGTACCAGTCTGTGTGCACAGTAAAGGGAAATGTTCAAAAAGCTGAATGATCACCTGGTTTTATTTATTGAAGCTCAGTGGATTTTATGTAATATATTGAATGTCAAGTGTAAACAAAGCTGCAGAGCTGTTCTTCAGGAACTCAAGGTTTTGTCTCTCCTGGGAAGCTGGATGCTCAGTGAGTTTCTGAGGAAGGGGAGGTGTTGCAGGGCTTGGTGATGCCTCCCTTGGAGGTGCTGGTCACCTGCCTGCTGAGAAGCATTCCTGCTCTCTCCCTGCAGCAGATTCTGGCACTCTGGGTAATTTTTGCTTGGATAAGGCTTCTCGTACTTCAGATTGAGAAAAATACATTCATGCAACATTGATGGGAAGGCCTCAAAACTCACTTGATGTTTCACTTCTGGCATAGACCTGGGTTTGGTGTTGGGCTGGTGTTGGTGAACCTCGTTAATTCCAGTGGAGGGGGGGAATCTGACATCAGCACTGATGTCTTCTGATCTGACATCTGCTTAGAAGTCCAGGTATTATGAGATCTAAGTGCCTGGTATCTGTGTCACTGGTCACTGTCCTTAATTTGTCACTTATGGGGTTCTCACTGCATCATGTGCAGTCATATGTATAGAGAAGGGATGAGATGTTCTCATGCAGATATCTGGAAGCAAAGAGCTCAGGGTTCAGCTCTCTCCAGGAAGATGCTGTGTCCTTGGACTTCCCGTGTCTGGGCCAAGAAATGAGCATGGACAGCATTGTGCCTCCCTTCAGTGGCTGTCAGCAATGGGGGGAGATTGCATAAGGTACCTTCAAACTTTATTCCAGATAAACCTGACACAGTGCTGCCCTGCTGGACTTCACTGACACTAATGAAGGCTAGAGCTAGGTGTTTGGGAGGCATTTTGTGGTACCCTATTTACAATACAGCAGCTTCCTTCTACTGTCCACAGAATGTATTCTGTGCTTGAAGTAGGTAACAACTTGGTCTTTGTGAAACAGAGGAATATTGATATTAAATAAGAATTTGCAAATATTCTTGCTTTCCGAGGTAAGGATTTTGCTGGCCTCTTATCTTTTGGTGGCTTTTTCAGCAAAATAAGCTGGCAGGAGTATTTTTTTCTGTTCTCCAGCTTGTATATAGAGGCTACAAACTCCCACTGGTATCCATGGCATGACAGGAAGAATTGTTGTATTAGCAAAGAACTGCTGACCAAAAATGGAGTTTGTGTAATCAAAACTCTGCTACATGTTCCAGAGACAGCAGCTTTCCCAGACTTTTCCTGTGCTGTAGGCAAATCTTCACAGTGAAGTTTGTCTGTGGAAGAGGTAATTACTGCCTTCCACCCCTCAGGCAGGATTCCTGAAATAGCAAAATATATTCATGCCTGCCTGATCCCTCTGCTTGTCCTTTATGTTCATCAAGGTGGCCTTTGGAGCACTGCCAGCAAACCCTTACTAGTGTAGGACTCAAGGAGAAGGCTTGTTAGGAGGATGATTATCAGAGGGATGGAGAAGGGTCTCATACAGATGTTAAATCTCTGCTGGTCAGTGGTTCCTTGGTGGTTCTAATTGGTTGTCACAGGTTAGAACAAGCCTAGATTGCTCTGAATTATTGCCAGGGCCAGGATTGGAGCCAGTGGCTGAGAGCTGACCTTGAAGACTCCCCCTGTACTTTTACTAAGATGCTGTTTAGTCAGGATCAGAGCTAGCTCCTGCACCTTCCCCTGGAGAACAAATAAGGAAACCTTGCCAAGGAGGGATTAGCCAAGGGGTTGGAGGTGCAAAAATCAAAAACAGTGTAGTGCAGGTTAATATAAGTGCATTTAATCCACAAACCTTCTCTCAGCATTCATTTCCATCTGTGAGCCGTGCTGCTGTTGCTTTCAGAGTTGATCCTTGTCCAGCTGGCTGTTGCTGCTTATGCACATGATCCCAGACCTTCCCAGAAGCCAGGATCGTTTAGTGCTGTGAATCACACAGCCTCAGCTGGCTCCAACTCTGGGTTTTGTTTCAGGGACCTTTGTCTCTGCGCAGTTTCTCTTTTCTTGCTCACCTTGAGAAATGCAGCAGGGTTTAGACTGCCATGCTTACCCTTTTCCCCATGTGATGTTTGATTTGTCACCTGTTTTGCTATTTTAATTGGCATCTGTAGCAGATCCAAGTGAATGGTACAGAAATATGAGAATGCTTGTTTCCGCTTGTCAGTAAATTTGCATCTCTGGCATCTGTGCTCTTAAATTTCTGGGGATGAGGGATGCTGCCTTTTGTTCTGTCTGGAGCAGTACGTAATAAGGTGTTCAGGCCCTTGAAGTTTGCTGCAGGACCTTTCTATTATACCATGACACAGAGACTTCAGGGTGGGATTTCTGAATATTGTGGCAGAGTCTTCCTTGAGTTGCTGCTCCAGGATTGATATTGTAATCTTCTAAACTTGTTTTGTGATCTGTATGTTTAAATGCAGTGCTTTGCATTGAAACCTGTTAAAATAAAAATTTCATCCCTCTCAGGCTGTCATTTTCTATGACTTCTGGTCTGTCTTAGTATTTTCCTTCTATTCATCTTTGTCACCCAAAAATCTGATCATCAAAGTTTTAAAAAGTACTTCTGGATCACTAATGAAAACTATTGAGCTGTATCAGATCTAATTTACTTCAATGCAAAAAAAAAAAAATCTCTAGAAAAAATGTGATTTCAATTATGGTTGTTCAATAAATTTGGGGCTGCCAGTCTGTCAATTCATTAAATCCATTTATTTGAGCCAGTTTTTATCCGAGCACACTGATTAACTGAGCACTTCAGCAAGGTCTATGTATACTATACTACACTACATTACATACCTGTAGTTTTCTCCATTAAACAAACCATAGGTGCCTAAAGCTGCTTTCCATAAAACTGTGTTGATGGCATTAATTACATTCTTCACTGGCTATCAGTTGAGTCTTGTATTAATTTCCCCATGATTTTGCTTGGGAATGATGTTAATTTAATTTCCTTAGGTCATCTTCCTTTTTCTTTTTGAATGTTTGGATGGGAAAATTCTCTAAATTTGCATGCCAGAATAATTAGTGTATAAAATATTTTTTTGAGTTCCTGTCCTGTGTGGTATCCCCAGTATAAGTTTTTTACACTACTCACATGAATCTTAAAGACATCAGGTGATCTCTTCCTTCTCCTGAAAACAGATATAAATGAACACTGTTGCTTGATAGTCAAAACCAGATGTTTGTTTGTTTGTTTGTT
This sequence comes from Toxostoma redivivum, assembly GCA_013397375.1. NCBI lineage: Eukaryota > Metazoa > Chordata > Aves > Passeriformes > Mimidae > Toxostoma > Toxostoma redivivum. The sequence goes on from VXBI01011364.1 coordinate 671,557, forward strand.
TAAAACTATGTCTGCTGGAGAAAGTCCACTGCATTCTCCTTAGGAGCCAAAAAGAAATTAAACTTTTTGTCAGCTAGACACTTGATTCTGTCATTTTTTTTTTTTAGCCCATATTGTTTTCTTCAGTAGTTCTTTGACAAAAGTTGCCAGGAATAAAATATTGGTAGGGAAAAAAATCAGGGACACTGTAGGGCCAGCAATAGCTGCCTTAAATTTGGAGGGGGAAGAGAAAAAGGATTCTGTTCATTTTAAATTAAGAATATTTTTGCAGGTGAAAATAAATGCATTTTAGCAGTCTTCTCTGTCTTTTGATCACCAGAAAGGTTACTATTTTATTCTTAGATTTAAGAACCTTTAATTTATACATGGCTTTACACTGCCTATTGATTCTGCTGCCAATGGAAGTCTCTGGGTTCTGATGACATTGGGCTGCTCCTGACTGTGGCTCATTGGAGATTGAGCAGGGGTTTCAAAACTTCTTCCCTCAACTCTTCTCTCTCTCTTTTTTTTTTTTTTTTGCATAAAAGGTGAAAAAGTGTTAGTACTTACACCATTTAATTTGTTCTGCTCCAGGTCTTCATCTTTGAGTTGCTGTAATTGCATTTGAGAATTGAAGTCTCTCGTGCTTGTTATTAATATGATTTTTCACTTTAGGTTTTTTATTCCTAGCAAGCAGGTACATGCAGAAAAGAAACTAGATCATAGTACTAAAATTATAATCTAAAATTTGCGGAACATGGTTCTATAATTTGCAAACAATTCAAATCTTGATTTCCTAACAGTAACTATAACTCGGAAACTGTTTGTAGCATCATTGGCATGCAAATACACCAACTAGAGAAACGAAAAAGGTGCTTAATTAATAAAGCTTGACTGATTTTTGTACTCTTCATGCTTCTTGGATAATTCCCAGATGTTGAAAAGGTTTGTCAGAATATGTTGGACTTGTGTGTTTAGGTTCTGGAATTTAATCTTTGTTTATTTCTTTTTTTTCTTCTACGCTTGACTGATTCCACATTTGAGTATACTTTGTACAGTGAGAATCACCTCACTCTGGGCCAAAACTCATCAGAGTCCATCCCAACATTTGCAAAGACCTTCTGGTCATGTTCTATTTTCCTCCAAATGGTTTTACAGGTTAGTAAGAGTCTTGGGTATGACACAGAAATTTGCTTCCTCTGCAGATCGGGAAGATATTTGGTGTATTCAGTGTATCTGCTGCATGTGAGAGCCTTACCAAGTTTTCATGCCCCCTCCACAACCCTCCTTTCTATTCTTCAAATATTCAGTTTGCAATAAATTGAAAAATGTTCATAGGTCTTTGGGCCAAGAGCACTCCAAAACTTCTTGGGTCCATCACATCTTAATATTCAAGAGGGATGTCTTTGCTCCCTTTGTCATCTAGATGCATCTTCTGGTGTTTTACATTTCCCAACTGAATAATCCAATTTCATATGGATCTGAGAAAGAGGGTGAGGCTGCTTAATGCCTGGGAATTAAAAAAAAAAAATCCACAAGGTAGAGTGATAGTAAAAAAAAAAATTAGAAAAAATCCAAACAACCAAACTATTGCCTTGGCTTGCACTTTATCTCACTGCTACCAGCTCTTTTTATACTCAGATTAGGCAGGCAGCATATTGACACAGCCCAGACTGCACATTCTTACATGAAAAAGCAGCATTTTTAATTAAACACACTTGCTGCGTTTTTCATAGTAACAAGCCTGCTGCAGTTTACAGTGTTATTCATTCTTTTGAAAACTGAATTTCTTATCTTTTTTTCCCAAACAAGAGCTTTCTTTCTCAAACTCATAATTTTCTTTGTCTGCAGTATTTACCTTCATTCATAAGGATAGTGTCATATTAAGGTTCCTTAATTTTCCCTAGAAATTATGCATCTGGTGATTTTTCACTTCACCCATTGGAGCAAATCCAATGTTCTCTGTTTTCCCTCCTTTCCATCTTCAGCCTAAGGTACACACATTATCAAATGAATCTAACCAATTAAGTTGCATCAAAGTATTACAAATTGCAAATGTCTTAACTAAGATTAATATTAATTATATTACAGCCAGATGTTCAATTAAACTATTAGTAGTAATAATGAAATGGGAGAAAAACTACCACACCCTAAAACCCCTTTTGTATCCCACAATGTTGGTAAGTAAACATTTAGCAAGCAAGTTGAACCATAGGCAGGATATTTATGTCCCTGTGTTTATTCCAGCCTTTTAGCTCCTGCTTAGGGATTAACAATGAAAGCAATGTCTTCTTGGACTAATCTTCTTTAAATTGTATTTTTCTTGGAAACATTTTGATATGAGAAGGATGTTACCAGTTCCTCTCTGCCTTTTGTAATGAAGTAAACAAACCCAAAGACCACTCTTAGCTGTGTAAAGGCTTTTGAGAAAAACATTTTGTAGGCTATCTGACAGCCAGGGTAACTTGAACTGCCAAGTTTAATTTTTCTTGGAACATCTGGAGCAAATGCATTGCAAAGTTGTTCGTTTAATGTAAGTGTGCTTCTGGGCTTAAAAGTAAATCCAACCCGAAAACAGTAGTGATGAATCATAGTCCACAGACATCTGTCAACAGAGATGCAAGGCTGAGCAAAAATGTGTTTGCAACTTCTCTCCTTACCTCTAATTTATATAATTTAACAAATGTTTACTAGAGTTTTAATGGATCTAATAAATCATGCCAAAGATGCCTATGGAGCTAATTTTCTAAAGCGATTGGAGATGAATATTTCATTTAGTCCTTTTTGTATTGCTACTCAAAATAACATCTCCAAATTGCCTCCAGATATGGAGGAAATCATCACCAAAGGCACTGGATGATGTTCCTGCTGGAATCAACTTCTTGCTTCGGGGTTCAGGCACCTCCTGGCTTCAAGGGTGTTACATCACAACAGCTTTCATAGGCTCCAGTATCTCTGAGCAATTACTGAAGGTGTTCACCACAGACCTTCTCTAGTCACTTGTAATTGTGTTTGTTTGGGGGCACTGTACTGTTTAAACTTTCTCTAGAGAACAGACTATGGTCAGGCAGTCAGGTGCTCATCAGGAAGGTTCTTTTCTGAGTACAAGCAGTAGGAGCCTCTTTTGCTGGCAGCAGGAAGATTGTGCTATCCTTTCTTAGGCCACAAGAGTTCCCATCTGGTAAGGAGAGATTGAACACCACGCTGTGTGTTGGGGCAGTCTCAGGGATTTCATGAGAAAGGTGATTTCCCAGTCCCACTCTCCCCACCTGTTCAGTCAGCCTAAATGTTGAGACTTCGAGGTCTGGGTTTTCAGGGATTCTTTCTCACACTTTCAGTTTTCAATTAAAGATGAGATGGGGCAGTGGTATCCACAAGATGCAGAAGAAGAGCTGTCATTCTGCCTGTATCACTGGTTTTGTTTTTAATTTGGTTTTGTGATTTCAGAGGCAGTCAAGTCTTGACCTCTGCTTAGGCTCAGTGCATAATTGCATTGTGTCTGCTGTCTGCACTGACTGACACCATTCTAGAAATTGATTAGGGGGCTGCAATCCAACTTCCCAGGACCTCTGGAGTATTTCCTGCTGAAATATTGTTCGAAATCCTGAACTGACAAAGTTAGCTTTTGCTTAAGAGCACTACTGATATATCTTAAATACCTCTGGAAAACACTGGGCATACCCCTGGGAGCAGGATTATTTCCAGTTATTTTGAGGCACTGGTGCTGTGGTCTTGCCACTGGCCAAATTCTACCTGCTGGTGAGAGTAGTTTTGCAGAGCTGCTGGAAAGTGCCCAAGAGGACAGCAAATGATAATCACACCACCTCACTGTTTCCTCTCTGATACAGGGTCCACTTTGCCAGTCTTTGGTAAAGTATTTCCACTCTAGTGCTGTTGTTTAGAGGATGACTATTATCCCACTAAGCTGCCCAGAGACCCAAAAAAAATAAATGGTAGGTGCTAGTGATGGTGGGAGAGAGAAAAACTTATCTCCAGATGCCTGCTTGACCTCATTTTCAGAACTTGTGCTTTAACACCAAAATAGTATTTACCTTAGCAATAACTCAGATGGGGGATGCCCACTGGCAGGTTTGCAGCTGCTGCTTGGGAAACACAGGAAGGAACATAATTCCACTGTCATCTTTGTGCCCATGGTGCCGGTTTCCACTGAGGCGCAACTGAGCAGGAAGCTGAAATTCTTCAGGGGTAGGGCACAGTTCAGAAAAAGCAAGGAAAGCAGCACCATGCCTGTTGGTGATCCCTGTAGATGTTTACCAAATCTGCCTTTTCTTAAGGGAAAACTCATGGATTAAACTCATTCTCTTCCTTCTTCATTGCTTTGCTAAAGATTGCTGCAGATGATGCTTTTTAAATTAATACATTATTTGAGTGAAAGCAATGATGGATCAGAGCTGGAGTTGCTTCTGCTCCCACTTCAGATATTGTTTTAAAGATTTTTGCATTGATTGATTTTGGCAAAATTGTGTATGGTTCTCTCTTGTGAAGATATTAAGGCTGCAGTTACTTCATGCTATTTTAGAACTAAAGCAAGCTGCAATACTGCTATTCCAAGCATCCTTGTTATTGTTTCGTCCACCAGCAGAAAAGCAGTGGGAAATGTCCTCAAATAAACTTTTATTCTAGAGAACGGTATCACATGGAGATCACTGTTTATGAGACATTATTTTATTATTTTATTTTGATTTAATCTATTTCAAGCAGAAGTCTGTGAACCATAACTCAAGGAAAACTTTATTTCAGAAGCACCTGAATGCAATAGATTTGAAGCAAAATATTTTATTCAGCTGCTGCTCCAGAGCTCAGTAAATATTTTACTCAGAGCTGCTCCATAATATTCCTGTTGCTAGCCATCAGGTCTGTGAAGCAGCAAGAGAGTCCCTGGTGTGTTTGTCCCATGGGCATCCCTGCTGTACAAATTGCTTCAGAGCAGCCCAAAACTTCCAGCTCCTCCATCCCAGCTCTCTTATGGGAGCAGTGGCAATTTTAGCAGCCCTATGTCCACCTCTTTCAGAATGTTATTACTCTAGAGGCAGGAGCAGAGCATGGTCAGGTCCTGAACCTTGAATTCATTAACTGAGTATCTAGGGATGCAGAAAGTGTTCAAGAAATCAAAATCTCAAAGTAACTGGACTAAAGTGAAATGTCAAAGTTCCATTCTTCATTACTTGTTGTAAGGTTTCTGCAGACAGCATTTTAAATTATTTAGTTAGAAACAGAATTTGGATGCCACAAATGGGGAATCTTTACACAGTCTTAGACATATCAGGCATAGCTTTTTATTTGCAGAGAGATTTATAAAACAAATCAGTTACCTCCAAACCTGACACAGCAGTATTGACTCTGAATCCTTCCAACTCATGCCTAGCAGGCTTGATTTTGATTTAAAAGGTAATTCTGAAGAATGGGTTAATTTGGATGTTCCCTCCTGTAGCTAGGCTGCAGGTATCTGACAAAAATATTCCTGAGGTAAATGTTACAATTCACAGTCACTCTATTGTCACTGCAAATTGTTCACTTTTGTGTATTGTGAGAGTGGTAAAAAACCATTGGAAACTATATGAACATTTTCTTACAAAAGCATTGTGCACCTAATTCCTCTCTACCTGGTGACATTCTCAGATGTGTAAAGGGACTGGATCTTTTCCAGGTCGTTCCATACAGCTTAGAGAAATCTTTCCAACAATTCATTACTGAGTTACAATAAGCAAGATACACTGTTTAGACTAATAGTTGGATTGGACTATAACTTACAGGCTTTCCTACTTTAATTTAGATGCATGCAATATGGAGTGTAACGGCCACAAAATTAAACAGATTCTTTCTTAGAAATTGCCCAGCAGGGACGGATGATCCCCATTCAGATTTTCTGTTGAAAATTACAAAAATATGAGAACTGCAGTGTTAGTTTCTTTTTTCTTTTATTTTTTTTCCACAGCTGAGGAATATGCCCATAAGCATCAAGATACATTCATGTGTTTCTGAACTTATCATTTTTGTGTTTGTGTTAAAGATTTGGCTATAGAGCCAATTTGAGTTTATACTACACAGTAAGACTGAGAGATAGAATAGTACTGGTCTCTGTTGATGTCAAGAAAAGTCCTGCAAATGCCATAGGACTGAACTCTGAATAATTTGGGACCCATTCATATAGCTTTGGAAATTTCAAGGGAAAATCATAGTCTTAGGGATAAGAATTCTATGACTCTGCTATGTAAAACTGCTGCATATCCTCATTCTTCAGATGCTGATTATTGAATTTATAATTTTATTTTTCAGGCTGGAATGTTCTTAAGACCGCTAACAAGCCTGCTTAAGATTGATTTGGCCTGCAAGAATATCTTTCACATATTTTTAATTTCATAGCTCAGGACATATTTGTTCTCATCATCTTCTGGTAGTTTTCATTTTGGTTCTATGCACAAATGAAGAAACAATCTTCCAGTAGAAAATCTGATGAGCCTGATATAATCTAGGGAGGGACTTGTACACCTAGTCCTGACTTCCCTGCATGGTCTCACCTGTGTATGCCTTCCCAGCTGTGCTGGGCTTATGCTTCTAAGCTATCAATGCAGAGCTGACATTGACAAGAAACTAATCATTAACCTACAGGGGATGGGTGTCCCCTCCTTTTCTGTTCTTTATACACAGTCCTGCATTTCAGTGATGATTCCTCCTGTGATGTTCAGTGCACAGTATCCAGTTTTATCTTTGCAGCAGTTACCTGGTTGATGATTTCCCATTACTCTGAAAAGGCAAGATATTTTCTTCTCTCTCCTGAGACGCTTTTACTTATTATCTTTTCAAGCTGCTGCTTTGAGCTGAAATCCCTCCAGAGAGTTCTTAGAAGGTCAGGTCTGGTTTATTTTTAAAAATGCAGTATTCAGCTAATTCCCAACAGTTGTTTAACAGTTGAGAATTTTTTCCCCCTCCACTCAAGCCTGCTCTGGCCATTTCTGTTATGTTTCAGTCATGGGAATGCTGAAAATCTGGGGTTGGTTCTCAGGTTGCACCAAGAGTGGGTTGTGATATTGGTCTTCGTCAGGCACAGATGAGGCTCACAGAATAAGCTCTCTTCACCTCTTCTGGGATTTCCAGGCCCTGGAAGCATTTCCCTAACTGTCTACACAGGTGATCTAGAGACAAATTGCCTTTAACTGCTTATGTGCCAAGCCAGCCACTTGGATATCACAATATCACCAGGCCAATATTTAGCTGGGTCTTGGTTTTAAGCTCAGTTACTCTTAAAAGAATGACAGCTTCTTCAGTTGCAGGTTAAAAAAAAATACAAAACAAAACCAACCACCAACAGACAGGTTTGAACTTTTGGGGGTGACTCTTTTGTTTAGGCACATGAAACTCATTTCTTTAAGGTAAAATAAACTGGGCAATTTTCATCATCTGCAGAGAGTATGAGGCTATAGAACATTTGGCAAGCAAATTTCTACTTCTAAGTCAAAAACTAATTAATTTAAAGACCTACACAGAGGGTCACAACTTGAAGGGGTAAAATGTTGAAGTGGTCTGTGTTTTCATTTCCATGATGGTGTTTATAGTGCCTAGGAACGGGATGCACCTGCTGGTGTCCCAGATGCTGGCATGGACAGACTTCAGGAGGAGTTCATGCATACTCCTGGACTACTTTGATGTTGACCTAGAGAAGTGTTTGGATTTGCTTTTAAGTGGAGCTGTAATTGTGAATACAGCTCTGTTAGTAGGTTTGGCAGATAATGGGCTTGTTTTCCTCCTCCTCTTCAGTCAAATCTAAACTCTCAGCATCTAATGAGCATCTGCTCATTCTTCTTTGAACTCTGTGAAATTTCAAGGTAGGTACAAGTTTGCCATCGTGGCAACTTTTGGATTTAATGAGTGCTAATGACTCAGACTGAGGCATCATGAAGGGAAACCCAGACAGACATTAAAAATATAAATTCTCTGTCACATTAATGTTCTTTCTCCTGGTGTCATCCTTTTCTTTCCCCACCTGCACCTCAGACTCCCACTCTACAGAGGCTTCCTTTGTGCATGATTAGTCACAGCTTCTTCCTGCCAAAATAAACCTACCTACATTTTTATTGTTATCATATCTGAGTGCCCTGAAATTCTTTCTGACTTTCTTTGTTTGAGCAGTTCTTCCCTTCTCATTTCTTTTCTTCTTCTTGCTGGTAGAAGGTGTTCATTACAGGGTGTGAGAGGCCAGAAGAGGTCAGTGAAAGTTGTAGGTGCCCTTTCAATCAACTGTTTATTAGTGGTAGGTAACATTTTTGCAGAGCTGGGCTCAATATGAAATCTTTTCAGGGCAGCTTTAGAAACTGTGCATCTTTTGTGAGTTTTCTCTGCAGAGCTATATCCAGCAAAACTGAAATGACTAACAAAGATATTTCATCTTGTAACTCTGAAATTTCATGCGTTATGTGGTTTCGAAGGCAGCTTGTGGTTATGAAAGTACTGCAGAGCCATCCTGTCTTAGAGAACGCAAGAAAAAGGCCCATATTTAACTTAGATAATATTTTCTTTTAAATATTATGAAAATTTCTTCTCACTTCCCTCCCAAGAAACAGCTCTAAGTGCTCCAGTTGAATTGCAAAAAGTTGTGAGGCTGTAAGAGATGGAAAGGATTGACACAAGTAATAACACAGCTACAGAATTCTTAGTGGTAGACTATAGAAAATTAATTGTGTCCCCAGTTGTAGATAGAGGTGAAATCTGCCTTAACATTTTTTAATTCATACATCTTTTTCCCAAAGGGGCTTTTTGCTCAGAGGTTTTCCAAACTTAGGGAATATTATCTACTGAGCCTTTCAGAACACAGGCAGAAAGTCTCCTTATGGGGGAGGAAGGGTGGCCCAATACAATCTAAGCAGCTCATCTAGAGTACTGGAGACCTCTGGTTGTTGCAAGTCACTTCCAGATGACAGAGGAATTCTTAGGCATGAGTATTCTTGCTGCCACATCTCAGCTAGCCCAAAGGACTACATAGACTAAGCTGAGTTGGAAGTGACCCATAAGGATCATCAAGTCCAACTTCTGGTCCTGCACAGGAGTGTCCCAAGAATCCCATTCTGTGCCTGAGAGTCCAAAGACTTCTAGAGCTCTGTCAGGCTTGGTACTATGACCACTGCCCTGGGGAGCCTGTTCCAGTGCTCAAATACCCTCTGGGTGAAGAACTTTTTCCTAATATCCAACCTAGACCTCACCTGACACAACTTCAGGCCATTCCCTTATGCCCTACCACTGGTGCCAGAGATAAATCAGTGCCTGCCCCTCCTTCTCTCCTCATGAGGAAGCTGTACATTCTTAATGCAAATATTCAGACAGGGTGTATGCAGGAAAAATTGCTGTATTTAGTAATGGTTTTGTCTGCTTATATTTTGGAAATAGATGGGAAAATAAAGTGACAGACAAACGTCAGGAATAAATCTTGTGCCTTTCTGAACAGGATCTGCCAGCTCTCACAGTGGTAAGTAGAGATTTACCTCCTGAGCAGTGGGAAGAGGGAGAGCTCTGTAAGGAAGTACCTGTAGCTGCTGGGTTAAGGATTTAACCCTTTGAAAGTGGTGGAAATAAGACAGAGCTACCATGAGAGAGAGTTCCTCTCATGGTAGAAAAGAGACGTTTATTGAGAGCACGATTTGTACTTTTTATAATTTGTTCCACAGAGCTAAGACAAGCTTATCCAAGCTCATTGGATAATTGAGAGAACACCCGTGGGACCGTAGTTCAGGAAGAGTCCCATGGCTGGTGCCAGGTGTTGATCTTTATTGTGAATTCCATTCTGTTTTGACCAAGTTATCATCCTGGGAGAAAGTCTCCCTCACCAAAGCTGAACAAGCTTATCAGCCTGGGAATGGAGCTGAGAGAGCAGGAGAAGCTCCAGCCCGAGAATGATTTTCCAGGCTGTAATTTTCCTAGCTCTCTAACAGTGTGTCCACAACTACCTGGCATTATCCCGTGCTCAAAACCATCAGAGGTGCCCGCGGGAGGGCGGTGCCTGCCCCAGGGATGCTCTCCAGCCCAGGAGCATCTCCCGAGGGGAAGCTGCCGGGAGCACTGGTTTTGGCTGGCTGTGGATCGCCACCTGGTGCCACCTCGGTCCCTGCCAGGGCATCTCCCCCTCTGCCAGCCCTGCAGCCAGGGCCAGAGCCGTCGGGAAATGCTGCTACAGTGCCCCGGATAACTTCCCAAGGGCTATCTGTGGCCAGGGGGGAGATGGGCTTGGGCTCCAAGCTGGCACTGTGTTTGCTGTCCTGTCCTCCCACTTTAAGGGAAAAAGATGGTCTTCTCCACATTCATTCTGTGTCACCAAATCTAGTTTTTCTCTTAAAATGTAGGGAAGAAGTGGAGCTGATGATCTGAGAAATATAAGTGTATATATATATATACATTTAAGCACTTTGTGAAGCATCGCTTAATGTTGGAACAAATCCCTTATTTTCACCTACATGATCTTTCCCTTTGTATAAAAAGGCATAAATGACATAAGAAATTAAGTGAAATTAAGAAAAATTATGTCATTCTGCTCATGCATCACAAATGGTGGCACACTGTGCCAACAGAGAAGGACAGAGCCCAAGTGAATTGAGACAATCTGACAGCAGTAGGTGGCTCATTCTGACTATCAAAAAGATTCAGGATATTTTTTTTTCTTTGTTCAGAAAAAGACAGACAAGCAAACAAACAATAAAAAAACAGCCCAGTATTTTAGCATATTAAAAATAAAGAAACCATTTAAGCTTTGGGATAGACATCCCAAAAAAAAGGGTCGCTAGAACCAGAAAACAGTCCTAAGATTGTGGATAAATAGAAAAGACACCTAAGATCTTAAATACAGTAGTTGAACGGTAATTTTTGCCAAAAGTACCTAATCTTTGAGGATGAAGGAAAAGCCCTTTGTGGAGTAAAGTTACCACCTGTCAGAAGACCAACTTCTGTATAAGGTATAAAATATATTTATACACTGATGATTGATTTTATCTACATAAAGAGCAGTATCAAAGCTCCTGGTGTTAATTACACTTCAATTTGAGCAAATTAATTATGCTAATTAGAAAATCAGCATGATAATTATTAACAAGTAGCAACAATGTTTTAA
>VXBI01011364.1:683140-733923 GCA_013397375.1 Toxostoma redivivum
TAATATTTTTATTTTTATATTAGTTTTATATTAATATTTATTATATTAAGTCAATAATAATTTTAAAGTTTAGTCTGAGCACCAAAAACTTCACATATGGTAAAGTTCGATATGACTACAGATGTCTAGCTGGAAGGATTTCCTGGAAGTGCAACGTTAGCAAACCTTCTCTCTTTTAATCTGGCTGAAGGTCCTGTAAACACCTGCCAGTACAATGCTCAGTGCCCACTTTGCAACAAGCTCAGAATAATGGTCACTGTTTCATACACCCTTTGGGAAATCAGAACAAAGGAAAACCTTTTGGACTAGTTGTATAAGCATCAGGCTACAACAGAAGACAGTTGTATTGTGAAGAGCTAAACAAAAGAAATACTCTTGGAGGGGATTAACTCAAGTGAACTAAGAAACCATCACCGGTAAAGAATATTATTGCTTGAAAGAAAGATGCATCTGTTCATTGCCTAGAGGCACAAACAAGTAATATTGGTGATCAAAAATCTGGTTATATAAATAAAAATAATCCTAGGGGGAGCAGTGAAGAAAGAGCCATGGCTTTTTAAGAAATCTACATTGTACTGTAATTTGTATATGTACTGCTTAATTCTGTAAATCCTGCATTATTTTAATGGCAGTTAACGAACTCAATATATAAAAGTAACAAAAAGCAAAATTATTTTTCATTCCATAACTTGCAAGTCTTAAAGTAATATATTAAATTTCAAAGATTAATAACTACAAAACAGCCTCTATTGAATTAAAAAGCTTTAAATATTTGCAACTACGCTCTCTTCTGTTTCTGTTTTCAATTCTGTTTTTTATAACTAATTGGACACTACATTTTTTTTCTCCCTACAGAAGAAGACAAGAGAAAGGCTTCTGTAAGATACCTTCATGATTAAAGGTGAGTGGGATGAACCCTGTCCATGATGACAAGTGAATCTGCTAAATGAATGGATGATCACAGACTCAGGGATGCTCCAGGGAGCTGGGTGAAGGTCACCAGCACATCATAACTTGTCTTGCACTAGGGCACTTTTCTCAAGATCTGTCTCCAAACATTACAGAGGTTTAGTAGTTGAGGAAAAAAATAGTTTAAAAAAAAATTTAAAAAACAAAACAACCCGCCCCCACTTCTGCGTGTAGTTTATTCAGCAAGTTAGTTTATTTAAACAGCTNAGCCCAGTATTTTAGCATATTAAAAATAAAGAAACCATTTAAGCTTTGGGATAGACATCCCAAAAAAAAGGGTCGCTAGAACCAGAAAACAGTCCTAAGATTGTGGATAAATAGAAAAGACACCTAAGATCTTAAATACAGTAGTTGAACGGTAATTTTTGCCAAAAGTACCTAATCTTTGAGGATGAAGGAAAAGCCCTTTGTGGAGTAAAGTTACCACCTGTCAGAAGACCAACTTCTGTATAAGGTATAAAATATATTTATACACTGATGATTGATTTTATCTACATAAAGAGCAGTATCAAAGCTCCTGGTGTTAATTACACTTCAATTTGAGCAAATTAATTATGCTAATTAGAAAATCAGCATGATAATTATTAACAAGTAGCAACAANACAAAAAGCAAAATTATTTTTCATTCCATAACTTGCAAGTCTTAAAGTAATATATTAAATTTCAAAGATTAATAACTACAAAACAGCCTCTATTGAATTAAAAAGCTTTAAATATTTGCAACTACGCTCTCTTCTGTTTCTGTTTTCAATTCTGTTTTTTATAACTAATTGGACACTACATTTTTTTTCTCCCTACAGAAGAAGACAAGAGAAAGGCTTCTGTAAGATACCTTCATGATTAAAGGTGAGTGGGATGAACCCTGTCCATGATGACAAGTGAATCTGCTAAATGAATGGATGATCACAGACTCAGGGATGCTCCAGGGAGCTGGGTGAAGGTCACCAGCACATCATAACTTGTCTTGCACTAGGGCACTTTTCTCAAGATCTGTCTCCAAACATTACAGAGGTTTAGTAGTTGAGGAAAAAAATAGTTTAAAAAAAAATTTAAAAAACAAAACAACCCGCCCCCACTTCTGCGTGTAGTTTATTCAGCAAGTTAGTTTATTTAAACAGCTGAGCACTAGACTCAACAAAACAATATTGCCTCCCCTCATTTCAGCTTAAGCTTGTAAGGCTACAAGCAGTTAAATTCATTAGACACATTTTACTGTTCAGTACCATCTTGTATTTTTATTAAGATAGAATGCAAGTCCAGTCCCTTAAATGTAGGCATCATCCAGTCTGAAGCACCTGTTTGGATCCCCCTGTAACCAGTGTCCTTTCCATTCCTTGGTTTGACTGGCACTCAGGCTGTGACTGAAGCATCCATGCACACTGACATCTCACCTCCTCCAGGAGAAGATAAAATGATTACACACAGAAAGGCACTTTCTGCTCTTAACAGCACCCAAAGTCTGTCATTTTCAGGTAGTTTTGGCTGCTCAATTGCCCAGTCATCATGAGCCTAACAAAGTGGCAGGGTACTTGTGTTCCCTGGGCAGAGACAGATGTGCTCTCCCAGACCACTTGCTGTTCTCTATTTTGCTTTCTCTGTTGTTTTCATTTCACAGCTTTACTTTAAGTGTGATTGGGTTTTGCTCTCTTACTGCTGGAACACCAAGGAATGGAAAAGACATAGCAATACCAGAATAAAATACCCGTTCAGAAATGAGACTACAAAGTTCCTTTTATTTTTCTTTTTCTGTTCTCTCCTAAAAGGGGTTCCTACCAGGTAAAGTTATAAGAACAAAAATGCCGCCTGCAAAAAAAAGCAATTAGTACCACTCTGTGAAAATACATGCATGTTAGAAAATCTCATTTCAATGTGTAGAGAATCTGTCATTTGAGCTGTTCCCAGACTCATAACTCTCACTGTTTTGCTGTTGGCAGATCACTTACTCATGGTAGTTTTCTTTTGGAAAGACCAAAGGTATTGTATGGCTGTGTCATGGTGTGGCACAGGTCTTGGAATAGGGCCTGCAACCCTCACCTGGAAAAACAGCATTGCTGACAAAGGACAGCTGGTGGATTATCTGACTTTAAAAAGTCCATGCAGATTACTACAACTAGGAAGGCTGTAGTTTCTGTGGCCTCAACGTGCCTCATCTTTGGGCTAGCACAAATATTTGTGTAGTCAGGTGGCAGGTGAGACTCTGGGAGCTGAAAAATAGCCTTGCTATGAACCAATGAGAAGATTTATTTTTCAGTCTTCTCAGTACTGCAGAATACTCACAGAAAAGCTTGTGCTAGCACAAGGAGGGAGTGTGGAAACAAACAACTGGGAGAAGGGCAGGATTGCCTCTTTTGGTGGCTGTGCTTGCTTCTCTAGGCTGCATGTGTGGTTTGAACTACAACCAAAGGCTACTCATCTGAAAATGTGTGAGTCACTGCACAGTCCAACTTGATTACCTCTCCTTTGGAAAACACAACTCAGGCTGTCAGTGCTGCTAAGTAATTTAAAATTTGCAATGTTTGCCCTGTCTAGATCCTTACTTTGGGAGGTAACCTTGAGTAAATCTGGGGAGAAAACAATCACACTGGGTGATGTGTCGTCATTGTTGGTTGTGTTAAAGTCTTTTTCAGCTTAGCACACAGAGAAACAGGATCCTCGAGAGGTTTGGCTTTGCCTGCCAGTGGCATTGAAATGGGAGCAGGTTTGACCACACCATGATTTGCTTTAGGCAGCTGGCTCTTAAGGTCATGAAATCTTGACTCATTTCTCTTGCTGTAATGTTTAGGACAGGCTTACATGGACATTTCCTCATTGAAAAGAAGGAACTGAGATATAGCCATTGGTCTGCTCTGATGTCAAGGACTTTGTGAAATATTTGCAGGAAAGCTGTGACATTAACTGTGTTATTAACACAGAGGTACTGTAAATGTGAATGGGTTGATGTCTATCCACCAGAAAAAAACATTATTTCAGATGTACTGATGGGATAAAAGCTTATATCTTCCTTTAGCTAAACAGGTAATTTTACCTGCTTAGACTATAGAAATGCATGTTTACAGACAGCTCTTTAAAGTGTTGCTTTTAAAGGGTGGCTACCACCTCATCTGTCCAACCTGAGAGATTTAGGGAAGGGAAAAACATAGTGCTAGGAAGGTTTCACAGTATGACATTGTTACCAGACCAAAGGTTTCTGCTGATGTTAATCCGTGTTATCTTGTCATAAGTTTCAGCAATGAGCCAATCAAAAAAATGGCTGGTGTTAACTGGAGTCAGTCTAACCTGGTCAGCAGTATTTAGCAGATCGCTACAGAAAGATTGCCAGGGGTGTGGAGGGTGTGAAACAGCTGCCTGACATACAGCAAACTGCAATGGCAGCAGCAGCTGTGACAGCCACTGCAGTACAAGGATTGGCAAGGTCTGGGACAGGCTGTAGACATTTATAATGAATTAGTCTGGGATGAAGAGATAAAGAAGACCTTGTAAAATCACTTCAGAAGGCAGAGCAAGCCATTCAAAGGGAAGCAGTTCCTGCAAAGAGTGTAATCTTAGCAGGAAAACAAATCAAGGTCATTCTAACATTGCAGCAAAGGTTTTCTTCTTTCAAGAAAGGCAGCAAGATACTTTGTGTGTGAAGCATGTCAGAAAGGTTTTAACAAAAAGTCTGAAAGGAAAAGACTGTTTACCTTTAGCCAGCGAATAGGGACAGGACTTACAAGGTCAGCATTCATTAGCTACATTTATGAAGGGTAAAGTATGATCAAAAGTGACACAGTTACACAATTTATCATCACCCATCTCTTAACAGAGGTAACTCCTGTGAAAGTTGATGGGCATTGTGGCCAATGGAAATTAAAGCATACAAACACAGTGAGACAATAGGCAGAAGTAAGTGTACCCACATAAGACTAAGCTTGAGCTGTGTCCTCAGCTACCAACTAATCAAGATAGATATTTAATCTTCTAGTCCAATAATGATGATTTTCCTGTTACCTTGAGAATTTATGGTTTAATTGCCTGAATATATAAAAGCAAGCAAATCTAAAGATAAGGTGTGATTTAGCCTCAGGGCTTCTCCCCAAACATATGTTCTCAGTAAAAAGCAAAAATTCAAACTAAGTTTATGTTTCAGAGTCTGATTTGACACTTGATTCTTCCAGCATGTTCCAGCCATCAACCAAGATATATGACCCTCAGTTGCCTTTAAAACAACCTGTTTAGGAGCTTTACACATTTCCAAAGGTAATAGAACTTCAATGAAAAATAAAATACATATTTGACTGCTGCCAGATAAAGTGGTTGATGCTGCAGAGAGTAACTCACTCTTTCTTCTGAGGGAGGGTGTACTTTCATAGATGGGGACTTCCCAAGAGCTCTCCACTCCACACATATGTGTGACATCTAAGAAGCCAGAAGAGTGCTGGGCTGGTGGATGCAGAACAAAACAGAAACACCCATTAGATGAGACATGTGCATAGCTCTGAACTCATACCTGTCTTAAGCTGGTTTAGTCACCATTAACACTACCAGTGGCCTTATGCATGTTCAGGCAAGCCTCTACTGTGTCCTCAGAGCACTTGACAGTTTTGGGCTGCTTTTGCCTTAATTTGAAAATATGTTAGAAAAGGTGCTTTTGTTTCTCTATATATGTTGAGAAATACAGCCCTAGCAAGAGTCACCCTGGTATGCAGAGCAGTGCAGCAGGATGTGTCTGAGAACCAGGCTGCAGAAGAGCACCAGAATGCTTCCCTTGAGAGGACCACAGGGTAAGACAAAGCTGTTCATTCATTACAGAAAGAATCAGAGCAGGCTAAGCTGGGAGAACTAGAAAATGTGAAATGATATAAAATTAGGTGTAAGTGTTAATCAAGAGCTAATTACCTTCTGTAAGCAACTGACTCACAGATGTTCTGAGCCTCACAAAAAGAGACAGGAATTTGTGAGGTAACAACAACAGCAGCATTACAAAACCTGAGTTACTGTCTGTTGCATTTTAGTGCAATTCATGCATTTTATTTTTTGGAAAGCAGACCTAGGGAAAACAAAGTGTTGCTATACTGGAGAGTTACTACCAATTCCTCTTTGTGACTGAGGTGGCTGATGCATGTGGCCAGTCTAAGGCTGCATGGAGAAATGCAAGTGTGGATGCTTTTATTTGTCTTTTCTGTTTGAATGCATGAATTTTCATGTAGGAAATTTTCATAGGAAATTTCAGCATGGAGAAAGGAACTGGAATGTGAGCTAATAGGTCTGGAGAGGACCTCCAGTCATTTGGTGTTACAACTCTCCAGGATAAACCTGTTACTATAGTGGTAGTATACACTGTTTGAATACCACTCTGGTGAATTATCCACATGCTCCTGTTGGAAGACTGTTCTGGAAGCTCAGACCCAGCACTGAACCCTCAAAACATCCAAGTGAAATCAATTTATAACTGGTTGATGCCTGTTTGATTTGCTGCCAGTACAGTCCAGTAGTTTAAACAACCTTCTCCATTTGTAGCAGCTACCATTCTGCAATTTTCCTGAGGAAAAATCCTACCCTCTTCTAGGTTTCATTTTGCTAGCTAGATAAGCTATGCTCTTTCAGTTTTTTTGCTTATACGCTGCTTGCAGGCATGTAAAACTTCAAGCAAAAGAACAGTGAAAACACTGAGAAAGGAAATTTCTATGCAGTGAGAGAGGAGTGGAAGGGGTTGTTTCAAAGGAAGTAAGAACAGAGGAGAAAAGGAAACAAAAATGTCTGGACAGAGTAGTATGAGGCAATGAGCAGCTGACAAATTTGGCTAAGCCTTCCAACCTGTATTCTTTGTGACCTGTTTAAAATATAATTTGTTGATATATAAACCATGCTTCATAAAATTGATAGATACAGAATTGTAAAGAACTGTTTCTTTTCATCTTTGAAGGAGTGATCTGCTTCTTCTGCACCATTTTGAGAAAAGCAAATTTCCAAATACTTGCTCAGGAGACTGCAGTGAAACAAAAATATATGGATATGACTAGAAATAGTTGCTGTTCCTTTGTAGGAAACTGTTGTCCTGTGATTCACCATCATTCCTGTACTCACCTGCCAGCCAGATGTGCTGATGACAAACTTGTGATAGCAGACCCTGCTGGAGCTATGGTGTTTTCCTGATGTGATTCCAGATTCATTTTTCATCCGTAGAAAACCAGAAGCGCTTTCTTGATTTCTTTCCATCATTCAGAAGCAGGAAACAAAATAGGAAGCTGATTTAGTACCAGTGCTTGTTGCCCTCTCCATATTTGTACCATGCCACAGCAGGTCCCTCGAGTTTTTGGAAGATGTATTTGAAGTGCATGAACTTGTGCATTTGGGCTGCAAGGTCTGGCAATAAGTGGCCAAACTCTGTATGGCTCCAATTAAAAGCAGACAGACTGGAGTATGGACTCAGACCCTCCTTGGTTTTCTGCACATCATGCTCCCAAAATTGTACAGGATATCGTCCTGTACTCAAGATGTGCCCTGTCATCACTGCGTTGTACTTAGATCAACAGGAAGGAGTTACCTGGGGGTTTTGTCACTGCTTGAAAAACTAGAAGAGAGTGCAGGAAAACTTACGCATTTTCTTATTTTTTATTTTAAAATTTTTTTTATTAAGCAGTAAAGGTTATAGAGGTCCTTCTAACCTTAAAATAAATGTCTGGGAAAAAATACATGAAAAAAAAAAAGAGGACTCTTTAAATAGTTTTTGAAAGATATGAGAACTACCTAAAATTCTTGCAAAAATGCAAAATAAAAAATTAGTCTGTATTTGGAAGTAAATATATAATGTAAATAGATACATTTCACTCAGTGACCTAAATTTCTGTTTTTTACACAGAAGTTAACTACCTCTTAAGCAAACAACACTTCCAGGCAGAAGGTGTGTCACAAATGTAAAACTAACCAAGTGCTATTTGCATTTTGAACAGGTAACATGAAAGAAAAATTGCATTTCAGTGGCTTATTCAGCCTTTGTCAGATCTTTTGTTGCTCTTCTGACAGCATCAATGTAATACCATTATTTTCTGTAAATGTGCTACTTTCCTCTGCAGTTATTACGAAAAGTTCACAAGAGAACAACAAAATGATCTGAATATGCCTTTTGCAGACAGTGTTTTATTCCACCATGAAGCTGCTTGTTCGGTATCGATGGAAAAGTGTGAATTTTGCTCACAGTGCACATTGAGCTTCTGTGATTTGCCAGAAAACCCAGTAACTGCTTTTGTTTGACATATACTTAAATGCATGTCAAGCAGAGCAAAGAAAGCCATTCTGCTTTGAGGAGCAATACAAAATCCTTGGCCATCCATATATGGGGAGAGGATTCCTAACCTGAATTCTTGGTTGAAGGAGATTGGTAATTTGGAGAAAACCAGACCAATGACAGCAAGAATATCACACTAATCTGCCTGAAAAATAGCATTTACCTTTTATTTCAATTGTATTTGTCTGCTTATTCTCTTTATAGAATTTATAAATTTATGATCTTTATAAAACTTAGTAATAATATTCAGATTTCTATTTATTTTAGTAAAAAAGGATAATAAAACTTGCACTAGCGGGATATTAAAAAGGATATTAGGAGATTATAGAATAATGATAAAGTAAAAATTCCTGCTGCAGCTCAGGCAGATATTAGCCATGCAAAGGAAATTGGAAGAGTCTCACACAGGGGAAAAAAAAGAAAGGGGACAGTGGTGTAAAGACATGGATTAAATTCAACACTATTGGCATCAGCTTTCAATGAAGATTGTGACAGAGGCTTCTTTGGCCTATAGAAATAACTAGTTGAGCATTGAACTGGGTAAAAAAGAGGGAAATAGGATATTCTCCATCCCAGAGCTCAGTCTCAAGGTGTCAAGGATTTAATTTTTTATTTTAAATGAACACCAAATCAAGATGCCATAAATACCATGACCATCAAAAAGCAAATTATTAGTTTTTTTTTCAAAAGAGAAACATAAAAAACAAATTGCATAAACATTGTGTCCTGTCATCTGACCTCAGAATGCACAAAATTCTGAAACCTGACAGAGAAAAAGAAAAGCCTTGAGCAGTGGTATATGGCAGATTGAATCAAGATGCATGAGATACATGATTTTTTTTTAGAGATGAGAAAGTAGAACAGTTTTCGTCTACTTACACTTAGAGTACAGTAATTTATTTCATATCCACTGGAAAAAAAAATCGCTATTTAAACTGAGGGAGACAATATTTAACAAAAAAGATATAATATATAAAATATGTGTGTGTATATATATATATGTATAAAATAAACAGTTCAAAGGACACAGGGCAGTGGCAGTCAGGAGACAGCCTGGCTGGGGATGTAAAAAGGAGCAGGTTTGGGGTTGATGTGTCTGGGCTTTTATGATTGTTCAGATGAAGTGCTATCCCATAACCTAACAATTATTGCTAAGCATTTGGTACTGCATGACATGGACTATATTTGTGTATTCCAGGGGCTCAGCACACAGAGATGCTCCTGTAGCAGGTGACATGTGTGGCTTCTCAGGTGGCAGTGCCATGACAGCCACATACATGTTCTTCAGGGAAGCCACACAGCTCAGTGGGACTTGCTGGCTGAGTCCAGAGCAAATGCTGTGCTAAACAGCCAATCCCTTAAGCTCAGAGATTCTTCTTGAGCTCCATAGAGCTGAGGAATGTGAACAGCCTCTGCCTCAAGACAGGTGAGACACAGTGACTCTGAAACAGAGCAGGCCAGCACTGTCGCCACAACATGGAGTTGGGCAGATTGCAAGGTCCACACTCAGCATTTAAACTAGTCTTTGTCTGTGCTGCTCAGTTATTAGCATCTTTAGTGCCCCTTAGCAAAATGAGACAGTTGTTGTCCCTTTTCCACACATTACAACAAAGCATGAGATTTTTACTAATCATTTCACTTGGCTAAACAAGATGATTCCAGTGAATGGCAAATAAACAGACAGAACATAACAAAGAAAGGATTCTGTAAAGCTATTAGCACTTTGAATTTTAAGAAATGTAAAAACAAGGAAAGACGGACTATTAATTCCATCTAAATGACTGGCCTGGTTTCTATTCTAAAAATCTATTTTAACTCCATGCAATCACAATATTGCATTCATTAGCTGACTGAAATGTAATCTTATTAGTGGTTCAAAAGGTTGCATTTAATCTAGCTGATTATGCTAGTGCATCTCTGAGTAGTTAGTTCTCTATTGCTGTGGCTCCTAATGAACTGACTGTGCATTAAAATTCACCAAAGTTACTACCTAGCTTATTCTTATTTGTTCTAGTGTTCTGCACACACTAGTTGTTTGTCCTTTATTTAAAGTCTTATATAAACTTTCTATTGCTAAAAAGCCACCAAACTCCTTATAGCATATGCTTTCTGTATGTCAGCATGTATTTGCAGTCTTCATAATTAACAACAAATAAACAAACAGGTTTTCTTCCCATGGATACCAGTGTAGTTTTCTGCACTTACTCTGCTGATTACCTACTCGATGAAGAGTGCCTGACTTAGTCAGCAGCTTCACAGTTCTATTTGCAGAAAGAAATTACAGCTTCCAGACAGGCTTTGCAGTGATTTTACTTTCTTTCAATGCTTATTTCTTATATTAATCCCTATTAAGACAAGTAATTGTTTACAGAGAGCAGCTTTAATAGCAGTGCTAAGTTTTTACTCTCTGCCTTTGCTTGTGTATTGAAAGCCACTCAACTGTGAAAGATTACATTTCCATCTGTAGACTTGTGCCGAGAGAAAAGGAAGGTCACCCCTGTCAAATGGACAACAAAAGCACTTCAGGCAGCAATTGCTAGTTTGCTACAAGTGTTAAAACCCAGGACAATGAAGCTATGGCTTGTTAGGAAAAAGAAAATGTGGAACAAAAGAACAATTTTAGCCTGGTTACAAGGAGGTTGCAACTGAAGCCACTGTAATTACACCAGGGCTGAATTGAGACATGCTGCCTTCAAAGAAAGAAGCTGTATCTCGGAAGAATAAAAAGAGTGTAAGTATTTGGTACTTCATCAGAAAAAGTGTAAGTATTTGGTACAGCCTTTTGAAAGTGCATTGGCTGAACAGTGACATCTTTTGCCATCCCTCTCTCAGTGCCTAACACCACAGAAAGTGGGAGAGTGCAATGTATCCATCTCTCTGCTCAGCGCTTCCTCACATCTCAGGGGAAACCTGATTATGAAACACTGTCAGAGTGATGCTTGGTGCACCCTCTGCTCACTTGCTAAGATGAGGCATCTCACAGCAGCACTAAAACTGCCCAAATGCTGTGTGTCAGCATACACCTACATTTGGCACCACCAGGATGTGCTCCCATGCACAGTGCCTGTGTGGTGTTAATGTGCATTTCGAGTGCTCAGACTTTTTTCTATCCATCTATCAAATTGAGCGTGACCAAGAAGGCAAAAATCATTACAGCTGTTGTTAAGGTGGTATAAACCTAGAACTGGAACTAAAGGACGTAAAATTGCTTGAATTTACTGCTTGTAATTATTTTGTAGTTAAAACAGATGCCTTACACTAAAGGGTGAATAACAATTTCATAATATCTGTGTGAGCCACCTCAGGCTAATTTTGTTTCTAGCTTATGGTGATGGCAACAAGCAGCCAAACCCTGCTTCCATCTCTGAGCCACCCTGTATATATACTCAGTGAAAATACTATCTCCTTCCCCTTAGTGAGGAGGCTGTTAGACCAAATGCAGTGTGTTTTGATATTAGCCATAAGATGCCTCTGAGGTCACGGTTTCTTGACAGCCTTACTCAATCAGAGATTCCCTGTGCCTTAGGAGCAGCTTCAGATGTAAGCAGACAGCCCAGAGGCTGGAAGAAGGAGCTTCTGCTGTGCTATCTACAGAGAAATAGCAAGTGGACACAACAATAACAGCGATAATCTTGTTGAACAACAAATCACCGAGTGGCTGAGGCTAGAAGGGACACATGGAGGTCATCTGGTCCAATCCTTCCTGCTAAGCAGGCTGCCTGGGATCACATCCAGATGGCTGTTGAGAATCTCCAATGATGGGTACTCCACAACCCCTCTGGGAAAACTGCCAGTGCTCAGTTACTGTCATACTAAAAAAGCTATCAAACTTGGCTTCTGTGTACTGGGTCAGATACTTAACTGGAACCATCCTTGCAGTTGATTTTGTCTGCAGTCCACTTTTCTGCTCTGTACTGAGTCCTTTCAAGACCCTGAATCTGCCATTCCCTTCTTAGGGTGTTATGGACTGCCTCAGGCTGACAAAATGGGTGGATGTTTTCAGAGTGAAAGAAAACTTCTATGGCTTTTTCTCCTCTTTGTGGGAACAAAGGACCTCTGGACAGAAAATCAATGTGATTATGCAGAAGCTGATGTATTGTTTACCTTATACCCTACTTTTACGTTCTAAAACTACTGTTCACGTGATCACGCATTTTTTGATTGGTGCCTCTATTTTGTCCACTTGCCCTGCACGAGCCTTGCAGGTAAGATGATTGCTTGCAGTCCAGAACATCACCACCCACATTTATCTTGGCTCTTCTAATCTTGGTATTCTGTTTTTCAGCTTCTTCTCTCCCAATTTAGCACAATTTATTTTTCAGTAGCCTTGAAGAGTTCCAGAAAATTTGATAGACTGCAGAAAAACACCTAAAAATGGCTCATCCAGTGCACCTGTTATAAACAATGGTCTAAACCTAAAAAATGTAGAAAAACAGCTAAATATAGTTTGGCTGGTGCACTTGATACAGATTATGGCCTAGACTGTTCAGATACATTGCTACCCCTCTTCCTACATGCTTTTGAAAAAAAAAAATCCCTAAAAATCACAACCCAAAGTCTGGGTGGCACAGTGGGGGGCCAAGGGGGGAAACCAAAGTACCCAACATTCTGCTTCTGCTGACTCCTAGTGGTGCCACCAGCAATTTAAAAAGGACAATAGCTCATGATGGTGCTTCAGCTCCTGTATCCTCTTTCCAATCTCCATGGGAGAGGGGAGCATTCATGGGACTATCAGATACATCAAACCTGTGTCTGGTTTGAGACATCTCTTTCCCTCTGCTCTGTACATGCCTCCTCTCCCTGTGGTTTCCCACCACTCCACACTGGCTCCTGACAAACAGCTTCCTAAAGGAGCAAGGGAAGGTCTGCTCCCAGTGAGCTACAGCTATGAGCACGTATCTTCACCCTGATTAAATGCCTGCTTTTCATTCATGGCTCCTTCCTCTCTGATAAGCATCAGAAACAGCCTAATTATGTTTTTCTCTCTGCCCAACTTGTGTTCATTAATCTTATCTACATGCATCTCCACATTATACCATAGAGACTTGGAGTCAGATTTTTCAAAGGCTTTTAAGCACCTCATACACAATGATCTCTATCAACTGTGACATGGGCAATTTCTATAAATTCTCATTTTCACCAATCAACATAAAGAAACAGGCAGCCTAGAAAAACATAACACAAATCATCTGAGGAAAAGTGAGGTAGAGAATGCAAAGTCTGATTGTCTGGGGTTTTTCAGATTTCCAAATTAAGTATCATACTAAACAGAAAAATGACCTTGAAATCAAATCGATTTAAACATTCTGTATCCCTTTATACCATAGGAAATTGCCAAATAAAACACCTAAAACTAAGTTTTTATTAAAAGTGGCATGTTGCATTATTATAAAAATTCTTTCCCTCTCAGGCAGTGTTTTGCAAGTTAGTACAATTTCACAAAGTTCAGCTTCAAGAAAAACAAGTTTTCAAGGAAAATTACAATCCTGATCACAGCACAGCCAGCCTTGCCTGAACTGATTTTTGTATCAGTTGAGCATGTCCATGAATTCTTTTCTGGGTTTGAAAATATGACTTAAGTCCTCCCTCTGGGATTATCTGAAAGTTTCAGCTCCAGTTCTGTATTTTGGTATACTAACTGTGCAAATATGGACATATGGGCCTTTCCTTTTTTTCTATGAAATCTTCATCTGTAGAAATACCCTGAATAAAGTTGTTGTGAGATGTTTTTTAGTGGAGCAGCCATCAGGCTAAAGGTGCACATCAATTCCATATAACAGTAATATCTTAGGAAGCAGAAGAAAACTGTGTGCTGTGATATACACTGATGTTTTACCAGGGCCTGTTGCTATAGGACAAGTTTGACTTTAAATGGTTTTAAACTGAAGGAGGGTAGATTCAGACAGATATAAGGAAGAACTTTTTTACAATGAGGGTGGTGAAACACTGGAACAGGCTGCCCAGAGAGGTGGTAAATGCTCCATGCTTTGAAATGTTCAAGGTTAGGTTGGAGAAGTCTCTGAGCAACCTGATCTAGCAGGAGGATTCCACTAGGTGACCTTAAAAAGTCCCCTCCAGCCCAAACCATTCTGTGATTCTACATGCTCCAGAGATATGTGGCTGAGAGAGTAACTATAGATCTTCTCTCAAGCGTGGCTGTCAAGATGATGAATATCCTCAGCTACAGAAACGATGAGATCACATGGACAAGCTGCTGCAATGTTCTTTTGCCTGCCTGGAGAGGCTTTCCTGCACTGTTGGTAGTTTATATTTGATGTTCTGCTGGAAATCTGCTCCAGGAAGGGAATTTAGTGCTACCAAAGGATATTATATTTAGTAGCATGGGGAAAATCCTGAAAATCCTGCTACCAAACATGAAAAATAAATAAATAAATAAATAAATAAATAAATAAATAAATAAATAAATAAATATTATTTGTAAAGTGAGCTCTTCATGACCAGGGAAAAGCCAAGGCCATCTGATACCACTAAGGCACTGAATATGGCAGAAATTATCAGTGTTACCATTAATATTGTACCCCATGTCCTTTTAATAAATCTGATTGTCTTCATCTACTTAGAACAATTTTGGATTATTCGCTATCTTTTGAGACAGCTGGATGAATGTTACCAGACTTCTATGTTCAAAGTGACTTTCAAAGCCAAAATGGCTGAAATGCTATAAACTATCAGTTACTACAGCTGAGGCTGTTTTCAGCTATGTTGTTTCGTTGGGGGTTTTGTTTTGTTTGTAGTTTTTTGTTTGTTTATTTGGGTTTCTATCAGGGTAGTAGATGAGGGTTTTTTTACAATTTTATCTATTTTTTTTAGAGTTTTTATGTCACAGAATCCAGAAAAACAGAAACAAACAAAACAGGCACACAGTTTATACCTGAGTGCATTCTCCAGTGTTGAGATAAAATGTATATGTAATACCGAGTCTCATTTTGATAATAATTACATAAAATTACATAAACCAGGAACTATTATTGCAATTTCCTGAATGTTTGACACAGAGATGGGCATAAGACAGGCTGTCTTTCTTCTGGAAACTTACATTTGAAAAATCTATATTCCTGCACAGAGTGCTGTTATAAACTATGTGCAAAGTTAATCAATTGCTATTAATTGGCAGTGTGGTACGTTGCACCCACCACAGAATTACCAGTGCAGAACACTAGGTTGGCAGTAGCCCAAATAAGCAGATATTTTACACAGACAGAGCTTTCTACAGCCCCTAAATTACTTTCCTGAGACAGTGTCTTGAGGAAACACTCTTGAGGCAGCAATTTCTCCTAATGAAATCCTAGCTTACAGATTTTTCACTCCTTTAGGTCCCTATTGAGTATATCTCTTTGTGCTTGAGTAATCCAAGGAGAAAACTAGCCTTTGTCAGGAAGCCAATAGACAATTTAATTTAAATGCACCCCAAGCAATACTGTGACCCTGACTTCTGAACATCTCAGAGGCATCTGCCCAAGCCTCTGTGTCTGGCAAGCTGTCATGAGTGTCCAGGCTCTCCATGAAATTCCAAGTTGTGGCTGATGTGGTGCCACTGGGGAGAGGAACTTGCATGACCCGTGACTGATTTTGTTCACTGACAGAAGCTGTGAGCTCACACCTCACACCTCAGTGCTTAGGCTTTAAAAGTTAAATTATGTGTTCAAGTAATATAATTAAATTTCCTCACGCTGTGAGTCAGGAAGCAGGAAATAAATCACATGCACACAAAACTCAGAATTTCCTTACCATGTTAAAAATACTGTTGCAACATGATGCCAGTAAGTTGGAAAGACTGCATGCTATTTATATTTAGTATTAAATCCAGATTCAGTGCTAGATGTGGCAAAGATGATGGACTTTGCATGGTTTTTTATCTCCAGGTTAACTCGGTGTCCCAGATCAGGGGAAGATGTTGGGAGGATCCCAGCTGAAGTCCCAGGGAAGTTTGCTAGCAAGGCAGAGAATTTCCTGACTGGAAAATGAAGTGCCTCAAGTCCCAGTTTGCTGCCTTACACAGTGACCTCAGCGCCTGAACTGTGGTAAGCTGAAAACTGTGTCTCCCATTTTACAGAGGATCCCAATAATGATGTGGCAGAAGTGTAAATTCAGCAGTGGAAAAGCTGCTCTAACACTTGAACAAGGCCTAATATAACCTTGAACGTTGCTGGCATAATCAGTGAATAAAATACCATGTGTTTGAACAAGTGCAGTGTCCTGAGTCAGTGAAAAAGCTCTACATGTTCTTAAACTGCTTTTCAGCTGAGCCTTCTGTCTTCAAAGGAGCCTCCTGGTGTGCCCACAGCACTCACAGCACTGGGGGAAAAAAACCCCAAACCTAAAACACCCAATGAAACACTTCAAGAGTAATGTGGATTTTGATCTGCAAGTAAAAGAAATCCACGAAAACCTCTAGAGTCTAATGAGGACTCAATGCTTGTTACTTGTTCCTTTGGAGGGTTGCAACATTTTTCATAACCAACCTTGGACCAGCAAAGGTGGGCAGATTTCCACATGTGAATATGAATTTTAAATTGTCCCTCCAGTGGGCAACTGCAGAGTTGCAGGGAGAGAAGGAGGGCTGGGAGCAGGATTTAGCTCACATGGCTTTCCAAGGAGCAAGGAGAAAGGAGTGGGGAAACAGACAAATGTCAGTAAAGCAAAACCTCTGGAGGAGGTTGGTGTGTGTGGATTGCTACTGCCATTGGCTCAGGAACTCAAGCTGTGAAATGGAGTGATAGACTACAAATCCAGAGATGGCAACCAGACACATTTTGCTTTATGCCATTCATTCTGTAGATACATCTCAATGAGAAGTAGGAATGAAAATTTTAAAATGGCTTGTGACAATGGACAGAAGAGTTGAATATTTTATACTCATCTATCTTTTTTGCTGATATTTGTAAACACTGGTTCTTAGTTCTTTGAATTCCTATTTATTCTGTTCTGGCATTATTATCTCTCCATCATTACCAGCAAATGTGGAGTTAGCCATCTGGAAAAAAAAAGCACATTCTAAATTATGTTTTTCTCTCTACTGTCATGTGAGTATTAACACAGATAAATTAATTTAAGCTATCTCTTGGTCCATTATCAATCCACTGGAGAATGATAGTAAATTACTCTCAAGCTTTTCTAAAAACATTTTGAGATCCATGTAATGAGAGCATCAAATACTTATTCACCCTTCTGAAGGATAATATCAGTCTTTACAGCACCTGTTCTCACACTTTTATCTGTGAGTCAGAACTGCAGCTTGCCACAGCTTTTCCCAATGATCTACAGGGAGAAATGTTTGGGGAGAAATGCTTTTTAGTCATTATAAAATGGGTCATATTTTTTCTGACAGCTCTTCAGAACTGGTATGAATTTCTTTCACTGCCTGCCAAATTTATTTTACTGCTGACCACACATAGATATTAATTGCAGCTTGCCAGCATGTTTTTGCTCAGATGAAGCATACCATTCAATGAGATTCTGCAAATACAACTCTGAAAAGTAGTATTTCATGATTTAGCTGATAATTCTCATAGAGGAAATGGAAAGAGTTGCGTCTCATTCAGTTTTAGAAAAAGGAACTCTGCATAGCTTTTAAAAGTAAGGGAGTAATGCTGCAGTTATCAGATATAAACATGCAACAAACCTGCTGACTCAGAAAAATCCATTTTGAGACAGTTCAGATGAGTATTTAGGATGTCTCTTATTGGAGTTGTGAAGATTTTGGGTAGTTTTTGCAGGTACTTCAGAGAGGTTATTTTTCAGTTACATCATGTTTAGTGACATGTGTCTAAATTTCCTTATGAACTATCAGCCAACCTTTCAAAATTGAAAGTGAACATGTTTCCCTACAATGAATAGATTTCTTCCCCTATTAATTTTTCTTTTGTTCCTTTTTTTCAATCTATCTTTTCCATACATATTTTTATTTGAGATATACATATAGAGATAGTGGGTATAATAGAGGGAGATTATATGTTTTTAATAACATATAGCATATATCTTGTGTATACACTTCCCCAGTGTAATGCTACAGTGATTTGGGAATTGTACAAAGTGGTCTATGATTCTAATTTTAGCAAAACCATAAGAACTTAAAAGAAAGTACAAATTGTAAACCTAAGGCATCACATTCCCTTTCCCTTGCATCTCATGGATTTTTCTGCATTTTAAAGGGCCTCCAGGGCTCTGCACAATAAATTTTACATAGGTTTTGACATGAACTCTTCTGTAAGGAGCCACGAATATTGTAACACTTCTCTCATTAGAGATCAAAGCAAAGGAAGATGCTGTGAGAGTTTTTCTATGAGCCCCACCTGCCCTGTCTTCATAGATCTTGCCAAAGAGAATTCCCCATTTAAGTTAATGTAGAAATGGATAAAACCCCATTTTTTCAATTATACCAGAAATCAACCTTATCTTTTGAAAAAGTTGATCCATATCCCTGACTTTTTTATTTTATGGGAAGAAGGGAAGAGGGATTTTTTTCTTCCAAAAGTTTGTGTATAACTTACACCTTAAATGCTAATCATCCTCTTGCTTGACTGAGCTCTACCTTTTGTAAGTGTAGAAAACCAGTTAGGCTGTTCATTTATGCAATACTCAGGTTTTTGGTGGATGTATCCACAAGACAAACTATTTTCTGGCCTTAGTTTTGCAGCAGTAGATGACAGCATCATTTAGTCCCCCTCCTCCTGTCAGGGAAAACAACAGTAAATAAAAGAATCAAAACCCCTCCAAGTCAAATTCCTAGTGAACTAGTAGAGAATGCTTAGTGAAAATAAAACCATATATGCAATCTCAATCATGGCCATATCATATCTAGCATAAAAATTCAGAATTAAAAAACAAACCATGAATTAGATTATTCCCTGTAACTAAATTATTAGGTCCTGAGTCCTCTCATAAATCAAGAATTAATATATAACAAGGCCACAAGATGTCCCCTACACCCCAAGTCTCTCCTTCAGGCTGTCCTTTCTGTTGACAGAGATTGCAGGGGTACACCTGCTTGCATGAGTGCCCTTCCTGCCTGCATTTTGTCTGCTGCATGTCTCTGGCTCCCACAGCTCATATTTCCTCCAGTGCCCTGGAGGGGTTCCAGCATCCAATTGACAGCTCACCTCCTTCCCCTTCACCCACTCCCATGAGCAGACTAGGACTCCACAACCCAGAAACTGGATATTATTTTACTGGTGTAATAACTAGGTCCAGCTACAAACTTTACCAATGTTACTGAAGAAATCCTATTACTATAGGGCCTTTGGATAAGCTAAGCATTTAAAGGCAGAAGTTTTGGCAAAAATCTTAGAATGGATGGACTTGGGGGTGAGCATGTTTTATAGAGCACTTCTATTCTCTCCTCCATATAAACAGTGGGCTGACTAAACCAATTTATTTTTGCTGCTGGTGAAAGGTTGATAGCTATTCTCTTTCTTTTAGTGGAAAGAAAGCATGAAGAAGCACTATGATTTAGCCTTTCTATCTCTGCACTAGATTAATTGCAGCTAAAATTATCAAATTCTCAAGTTCACAGGAAGCATTTACTTGAAGGTGAAATCATCTTTGTTACTGTTTTTAGTATGAAGGTGTGGTAACCAATATTTTTAATATATTATAAGTTGGGTGGTTTTTTTGATAACAGCAACTTGTAATAGTGAGAAAAACTAAGTGAAGCTGTGCCAGTTTAGTACAAGATGAAAACTCAAGACTTTCAAAGGGGGATTACTGAAAATGAAAATAGTTGTGTCTGATACAGTTCTTCAGGTGCTAAGCCTCCAAGATTTTTGGCAACTTCTGAAAATGATGAATAGCACTGATTAATTTTTTTTAATTGGCTGGGGAAAGCAAGAATGACTCAGTAGGCAATTGGCTGCTGATGGGATGAGAAGGACATACTCTGCAGTTGGATTCCTTGTTGATGCAGAGTTGCTAAGACACATGATTCATTCCTGGCACTGGGACTTGCTGTCACCACGTAATTCCCATGTCCTGCCTAATGCCTGAGGAAGTAATGAACGTGGAGAGTCTCTCTGTCTGATGACAGTGCAATTACCATATACACAATGCAACAGCGAGAGAAATAAAGGTGATTCTGCTTCAGGGTGAGATAGGGAAATATGCAGAGTGAAACTACCTCAAGAAGGGGAAGGAAATGTAGTTGAGCTTCTGGAATCCCAGACTAGTAAGTCAGTAGTTGAAACGCTGAGGTGTTGCAGTAGGATCATCATACTGCCTTCATAGAAACTTCTTGGATAAATGCCAGTTTTGACCAAAGCCTAGGCAGGTGGAAATGAAACATCTAGATGTGGAGCACCTCACTGCTCTGCACTTTAGAATCTTAATTGCACTGGGATTTCACTGGTGAGAGCCCCAGTCTGCAGAAACCTCACAAACCTCTGGCAGCTATGTGGTCAACAAGCAGGAGATTGAAGTGTTGACTTCTCAACTCACTGGGCTTTTAGGCACTACTACAATTTCTAATTGCTTTTGTAGGTATAGTGCTTCATTAAATATTAATATAGTATAAATGGCTTTTAAATTCCTATTTGGATAATAAACACATTATTATAATTGATTTAGGGAAACTACAGCCCTTAATACTAAATGCTGTCTGCCATTGTGTGTAATATTAAGGTCTTCAAATTAGTACTTCATCTCTACCTACCTTAGAAAGGTGTGAAAAAAATTTCTTAAATTTGTTGGTTTTAAAACAAGATTACCAAATAAGACAAATAAATACATGTACTTCTCTTATTAAATGAGTGAGGCAACCTCTACTCCATTAAAAAAGCAATATCAAAAGAAAATCTCACAGTCAATAATTCTACCCTGGGAGAAAAGAGAGGCAAAGATTAATATGAAATTCTGTAGTACATGCCCATATATATGAGTGTGAGAGTAATTACCTCCTGTAATAAAACTGGACAAAATTGTATATTTCTGCAAACAGTAGATGTGAAAAAATATGTCTCTTATTCAAACAAATTTTCTAAGGCAATAAATTAGTGCATTCCTAAATAATGTCTGAGTAATATTTCTCTATTACCTGTTTTATCATTTTCTTCCATAATATTTATTCTTGCAGGTTTCCCTGTACATTGTGTAAATGTGTGTAGCAGGGTTGTTTGTATATTTTCTTATCCAGAATGACAGGAAAGAATCACATTTCTGAGCATGTCTAAAACAATTGTCCAATCCTCTTGTACAGGGTACCAATTTTTTGTCCTAGATAAGATGGAAAAAATAAATAGTATGTGTGAATTCCCATTTTATGCTATTCTTACAGTTCCCTGCTTCTCATATAACTATGGGATGAACCTGAATGTAGTGAGAAGGAGATCACAGTGCAGGATACTTTATTAACCAAATGTGTGCCCTAAGTTTGCTATGCCAGTAAGGAATAAGAATGTTGTTTCTGCATCATGTCTTTCACTATCTTTCCACTCCATTTCCTTCCTGCCCAAGGAAAAGAAGAAGTGAAAAACCAACAGAAATATTTTCCTCAGCGTTCGTTAGTCTGCTTGAAAGAATTTTGGTTTGAGGAGTTCTCACACAATATTTCAAAACTATTCCCCCCAGCTAATGGACCTGAAAACTGCTGAGCACTGGCTGCTGTGCATCAAAGCACACGTGCAGGTAAGCATGCATTTAGGTGTTTTGCAGGATCAAGGGTAGAGTTATCAGCATTTTGTTGCACAAAGGATAACAAAGTACCCAGTCCAGCAAAGGAACATTGAAAATTCAGGTTTGGGGCATGCATTCAAGAGCAGTGAAAGGAATGAGATTTTAATCAGATGATCTAGCAACACATTAAGACATGGAGGGTTGATCTGTCAATACAAAGCAGTCCAAGGTGTTTTCCCAGAGAACAGGAAGGGGTTTTTCTGAAAGCTAATGGCAAAGAAAACCATTTTTTAGTTTTGCACCTCTTTCTGCAGCATTGCAAGTGTTCATGACAGAGTATAGTACCAAAGACTCAGCTGTCTTAGATGAAATAGGAGCTGCAATGTACTGACATTTTTAATAGTCACAGGTTTTCCAAATGGGTGAGTACACATTGGGACTACCACAAAGAGAAGCATGAGCTCTCCATTCTTCTTTATTAAAAGATTTAAGTCACCTGAGAGTACTTGAAAACACCATCCTATTATCTTCCTCCTTCTCTTGCTTTCAAACCCACCTGATCCTAATAATAAATAATTCTAATATGGGTATATATGAATAGCTGTCACACACAATTTCGGGATTTTAAATCTTGCTTTCATTGATTTTTCACAGGACCTGAGATGGGAATAGATAATAAACTCTCTGACTGTAGAAATTTTCTGGCAAAGCATTGCTCAATAAATTCTTGTTGAACTGTAGGGATCAAAAGTAATCCAAGAATACAAAAGAGCTACTTACCTTATACTCCTGGAATTTTATTTTCTTCCTCCAAAACCCTGGCTAGAAACCAAGGCTGTCATTTCAGGACACTGGAAGGATGAAATATACAGGGGAAATAATTAATTCTGAAGTTTGTGACCTGAAGGGAATTGCAGAGTAAATATATACATATTTAACATTTAGTTTTACATTAATTTCTTCAGCATGCTTACACATACAATTTATAACTGACTTCAAAGGCTGTAAGTAAAAAAAAGGAAAATCTAATAAATTGTTTTAACACATATCCATCTGGTCTTCATGTGTCAACCTAAATAAGAATAATAATAATGTAATATAATAATAATAATAATAGCACTGAACTTAAAGGCAATCTCTAAAAACCATTGTCATTCCACAGGCTTATAAGAATATGCTACTTATGACAAGTAAATGCAGATAATAGGTTAAATGTAAATGGAAGTCAGCAAAAATTTCTACTGTAGTATCTAGGAGCAGCACACCATCAGAAATAAAAGAAATTAAAAGAACCAGTGCAGGAGTAAAGGAAACAGAAAATTATATGAGATGTCTACTTGAAGTATTTGAAGTGGCATGCTGTATCCACACTAGTAGTGGAAGGAATCCCTACACAGGAATTATAATGAAATCAGGATGTATCTTTTTCATTTTCTCAGAACCTGTTAAAATACTTGCCAGGACAAGCCAAAGGTAAATCTGCCTGAAGGAAATATTTTCTTTGAAGTGTGGGAAAACAGCAACAACAGTTTTCTGTGTTCCTGGTTAGAGAAACAGAATCAACACAAAATACCAGGAGAGGTGAGAACCTTTATCCCACATAGACAGCTTACTGAAATATTGGCACAACACAATTTGGCTGTACTTTGTTGCTTTTCCTGCAGGTTCACAGCCTTGTTCTTTCCAGATCCTGCACACATGCTGTCGTTACCCTGACACACAGCTGTCAAGGGAAATTACTCCCTGAACAGAGTGTCTGGGTTCTTTTCTGTACTGAGTGCTGTGTAGTTCAGTGGCAGAGCTCCAGTGGTCGAGATTTTACTGGAGAGTTCAGGCTGCAGAAGTTAATACTGGGCTGTGAATAACCACTGCCCAAGCTGAGAAACAGCAACTATGGAGATGTTGATATTCTGGCAAACATCCCACTGGCTTCCCTAGATACAGATGTTTAAATGGGTGCTGATGTCACTTTCCTAGCTGGGGTCTTTCTCCTTCCAGGATATCTGAGCTGATATGTCCTAATATATTCAAATATATGAATACTAATCTATAAATGCTAGCATGCTAGTTTATGTCTCTAATATATCCACACAATTAAATCAGTCTTTTATGCCATTTGATAAGGTCACATTTTCTGAAAATTCTTGCATTATTCTCAAAAGAGGCTTCAAAGACTTTTTAAAATGTACCACAATTCATATTGCTAAAATATATGCTCAGGGATGTTTCAAAGGCATAAATTCTTGCAATTAATGCAAACAAAAAAAAACTCATTATTTTGCCTTTTATTTTTTCCTTTATAAACATCTTTATAATTGTGGGTAAATTGGATCATTTTGCTTGCAATAAGGGAATGCATCAGGGTGATTTTTCTTTCTGCTTTCACACCATGGTTTTTCATCAGAGAGTCAAAACAGTGAAACAACAGGCAAAATCTAATTTTTCTGAGTGAGAGGTGAATCTCATTTGGCATGTGATCTGACCTTCACACCTGAAATATCTAAGTGATTGACATTCTTTAATACATTTAAGCTCACCATGAACCTTTGTGATAGGACACAATCTCTCTGTCTTACGGAACTGTACTACAGTAAAGTTAAAATACTGCTCACATATAACAGACAGGAGCCTGCTGTGGATTTCCTCATTATATCATTCTAATCACATGGTGGACTGGATATACCCACCCAAATTAAAGCATTTGAACTTTCTTCTGCAAAGAATTACTCTGGCATCTCTGAAAGACAGAATGCCATGGACAATCATATGCCCAAGAAACAAATTTCTTTTTTAGATTTTGCTGAACTTTCACTGCTCTGCTCCATTTGTACAAAGCAACACTTTGGCTTTGCAGACCAAGAATGCTCTGTATTTCTCTCACAAATGGTAATATCATAGGAGAGGAGGAAATCTGCCTTTATAACATCAACATTTTGTCCTTCCTGTGAGAACTGTGATGACCACCAAATACAGATCAAGCAACACAGTTAGAACAGAGGATAGCATCTAATCCAGCATCAGGGGACAAACATTTTCCCAAAAGCTCTAGCTGTGTACAACCCCCTGCAAAGGCACCAGAACAGATTCTCTTACAAGCAGATTTTCTATTTTACAGTGACACCTGCAGTGTTAGGAGGAAAGTGCCACTAAGAAGAGCAGTGCTGTTCAGTTGTTTCACATTAAGACACATGCTGATTAGCTTTGAGGGCAGGCTGTGATCCAGCACCGCACGATGTCAGGCTTGGAGGACATTTTCCAAAAAACACAGGCCACCACAAGCTCATTTATAGGCTTGGTTAAGAGCATGGCCTGATTACTTGGTGTTACTAAGGAAGCCACAATTTTTCCTCTCCACTGTCTGAAACAGGGGGAAATCATATCTCCTTTTGAAAATTCCTGAAGGATTTCAGCTTTCAGATATTTAATTAGAATTGCAGAATGGATGTGGTTGTAGGGGACCATCCCCACTAGATGATGGGGATCATCTAGTCCAACCTTCCAGCTCAAGCAGCATCCCCTAAGAGCATGTTACTCAGGATTGTGTCCAGTCAGCTTTTTGTCTCCCCAGGGAAAGAGAATTTGCAACTTCTCTGGGCACCTTGTTCCATCTCTCAGTCACCCTCACAGTGAGTTCTTCCTCGTGTTCAAGTGGAACTTCCTGTGTTCCATTTTCTGCCCATTGCCTCTTGTCCTATTGCTTGGCACCCCAGGATAGCATTTGGACACCAGGGCACTGCTGGCTCATGTTGTCCACCAGGACCCTCAGACAACTGAAACAGAGATATAACAATGTGGAAATCCTCTGAAGAAATCAATGCACCAAAACATATGTTTCAGGCCAGTACATGCAATTTACATTGCGCAGTTGCCCAAATTTCTTTCAAGAGGCAGTCTAGTTCTTTAATTTTCATGTTGTTGCTGTGAGAATATCTTCCTATGATTTTCTTCTGTAAGACAAGACACAAAGCAGTAAAAATTCTTTCATATCATCCAAAGGAGGTTGGGGATAAGGTGACAGCTAGGGATTTGGGAAGCTTGGTCATGCTCCCTTGCTTTACTGGCAAACCTTTCCATTGTGTTGAATAATGCCTTCTCCACTGCTGCTTTCCTATCCTGATAGCCCTAAAGATGTCAGTGATGCCTTGCAAGTTTGTACAACGCTCAGCATTCTGCAGCCCTTATCCTCTTCTGTGTTGTGTGATTCTCTACCAAACATAGTGTTCATTGCTTACCTGCAAGACCTTTCTGAGAGCAGTTTGGACAAATGTATACTCCTACAAGGTGCTAAAGGGCCTGGTTTAATATCACTTTGTAAGAATTTTCCTACCTAAAAATGTAGTAATTCTTGTCCAGACTTTGATCAGCTTTCAAAGCTGTACTCTTAAGTAGGGCAGCATCTCTCTGTCCCTCAATTACGTCTGACTGATGATTCAAACCATACAATTTTTGTGTGACTCAAAGCATGAACTCTTTAATATCTTTTAGCCTTTTTATATTCACCAGTCAGCCCAGAAATCCTTCCAACCTTGTGGTCCCACTGCATTAACTTCCATAGACTATCCCCAACAGGAACATTGACTCATGTTATCTTTGAATATTCTATTTTTGATTATTATTATCGTCATCATCATCATTATTATTACTTTCTTTATTATACTACACATTTACCCAGTTACTCAGCCACATTTTAATTTCTTGTTTTGCAACATACACATAATCTTCCACATAATCTTCTTTCACAGAACACAGGGTAATTTTGATAAATGTATCATGAATCAAAATGTATATATGTACTTTCCTTGTCTACTGATTTGACTTTAAAGTCAGTGGTGCCATTTCTTACCAGGCACTGACTGAACCTGCTTTTCTAGCCTGTTCAAGTGAATAAGTACAACTGGGTTTGGCATGGGGAAGGCAGGAATAGCTACACCCAGAGGAGCTATATCATCTTTTTCAGGTCAGAATTCAGCTTTGGTTCTGAAATTACAGTGGCTGGAGTACTTGCCTAATCTAATCCTTTATAATTTAAAATATGCTCTGCTGTTTTATACAGGTCTCAGATACTACAGTATTAGACTGAAATGTGAAATTCTTGCTGCTTCAGCAGTGTTTCACTTATTCCCTGAAATAATTATTTCTGTTCTCCTGGGGAGGCTGAGGTGGGGAGCCAGGTTGTGAGGACAAGGGAAAAAGGGCAAACCAAATCATTCATTCTGAGCACATTGCAGAAATCCCAGAAGGAAATAAAATACAGTGAAAGCCCATTTCTCTCCTGCATGCTGTGTGCCCTATTACTTGGCACATGGATAAAAAGACAGAAAGAAGTCACTGACTTCTAAGAGCTACTGAGCAAGTTAATGACAGTCAGAAACAGATCTTGCCTCAGCACCTGAAGCACATGGGCAAAGTGGGGATGTCAGCACCTCAAGTGCAAGCCTGTGAGACCCTGACCTCACCCCCTGGATAACCAGGAGAAAGTACATTCATTCTGGATGTGAAAATTCATCCTTTTTTAAGTGTGACATGGAAGAGCTCTCTGGATTTGCTGTGAAATAAAGCTTAGAAAGCAGAGTAAAGAAAGCAAAATTTACAAAGGGGCCTCCCAAATACATGCTAATTTAAAAGCACAGAATATTATGCTAATGATTACTTCTTGTAACAATAGGTTTTTTTGTTTCCGCTCTTTTTTGTTTGTTTGTTTGGATTTGGGGTTTTTGTAGCTAGACTACAAACAGTGTGGGATGATGGTTCTGACAATAAACATCCTACTTTGACAGTCACTTGCTAAGAATCACCTCCTGCCAGAAAAAACAACCCTTTTTCTGAAGCCATACAGCACTGCCCCACAGGTTGGTGGGGACAAAGTCAAGAGCAGAGGGCATCAAAACTGGAAACAAGTCAAAAAGGAAGTGGGCTGTAGAATTCTCATCTGATGATTTTGAACTTGTGAGACCCTGGAAATTCCTTTATTTTTCTTATAGCAAATTGGACAGACTTTTTTTCGACTAATTTATGGCTGACATCTTTGATAGTCAGAATCACATAAGGAATTAGGATGCCTAAAAGAATTGTGCATGGCTGAGAGGACAGGGTTATTCTGGTAATACAGAGGAAAGCTATAGGAAGCCCATCAGCTTTGGGTGGCTCCCAGTCAGAGGTGACAAATGTGAAGCAGGACAGGCACATGGGGCAGGAAAGAGCTGAGGATGTAAGGCTGAGCTTCAGGGGATGTAAGGCCAGTTCAGAGTGTGAATAAAACCTGAAGTGTTGTTGAGCAGGAAAGGAATGAAGGCAATATTTTGCATCAACTTAGCACTTTTAAGGAGTAAATAACAATTTCAGTCAATAGCAACATTCACCAACTATTTACCCTGTGCCTCTGTTTGTAGACTGCAGCTTGTTTCATGTTAATTAGCATTAGTGTGCTCCATATTTACCTCACACCAAAAGCCATGGAGTCCATCTCAGCCTGTAGTCACTGGTAGCTGGATATTACAGCAGTTTCCTTTGTGATGCTGTACACGCCAAAGCAAAAAATAAAAAAGGATTAAGCCCTTGTTTCATTTAGTAACAGGTGTCTCTGTCAGCAGTAGCCTGATATTTGGGCAGGGATGTGCCCTTGTAAGTCACACTTGGATGTAAATTGAACCTATAAAGAAAACACATCCAAACAGTTAAAGCAGCATATTCTAAAGGCATTTAGTGTAACTCACAAATCTCCTCTGTGCTTTGGTGCTCTTTTGGGGCAGGAACACCAGACACAGGGGCTGCCAGGAATGCTTTTGGCCCAGGACCAGGTCTCACTGCTTGGCTCCTTCAGTGGCAGCTTTTCCAGCCAGCACGGGGCAGCCATCAGCTCTTTGGAGTGGCACAGGAAAATGTCTTTAAAACTCCTCTAGATGGCATAGCACATTGACAAATCTGAGAGTGAACACGCCTGGCAGACCGTGAGAGCCATACAGCCTCCTCCCCTTTCCAGAGAATGCTTTTCCTGCTGAATTGTAGTTATTTGTTCTAATTCCACCGTTAGGATGGAGCTCCTTCTTAAGGCAAGGTAGGCTTTTGTGCCCAAATTCTTGCCTTCCCCATCAGCCTCCCAGGCACATGGACTTTGTGCTGCCCTGGTCACTCAGGCAGGGATAGGGAAGGGATATAACCTCCACTGGAGGTTATGCCTTGTGTAAAATCCGGAAAAGATGAAGACAAATTTTAAGTGATGTCTCATCTTTACTGTGCAGCTATGCTCAGAATTCAGCAAAAAGCTGCTATTCAATCAAGCACCTTGCTCTCTAATATAGGCAATTTTTAAATGAGAAAACAGATTTTATGAAGCCACTAAGTGGCATTGCTGTCCTGTAAGAGAAGAACCTGAGAAAGACACTCTTAATTCCTCTGTAGGAATTGTTCCTACAGGACTGCAAGCCGGGTTGCTCTTTGCATTACTGGAGCAAAGCACAGACCAAGCACACCCAGCTTTCAATAACATGAATAACATGACCTCTCCAATGCCAAAGTCCCTTGCACTGGTTAGCTCATCTGCTGATTCCCCACTCTTTCTTCTGTAACTTCTGTCTCATATTTAAGGGTGGATCATGAATTTCTTCAAGTCTCAGCCTTTCTTGTGAGGACAAAAGAACTGTGGTTTTTTATAACCTCTGAGCTGAGGACTGATCTCAATGCCAAAATTTCTTGGCTATATTAGTAACCCTGCTTGGCACCTCTGCTGCTCAACACCGGTGAGCATGCAATTTCTTTTATCTCCCAGAAAAGTTCTAGGGACTGGTCCTAATTAAACTGTTAGCAATTATGTATTTGCCCCCAGCAAACTCTCCTGCCAGGCTCTCTGCCTTCCCAAATATTTTGTTTACAGTTAAAACCACAGTAATCTGGAGGAAGGATCTTTCCATACAGCAAATGGACTAAATTATACTCACACTGATACAGAGCATGGGAGATTTACAGAAGGCTGATCAGATTGAGATATGCACCAAAGGGGAAAGTACATTTCCCTTGACCCCACAGCGCTCATCAAAAGATAATGAATATGCAAACGACTTCTGACATGCACAGAAAGTTGTGGGCCCCAATTGCAATGGTTGTACTCTAGCAGCCTTTTCCTCCTAAAGTCACCTTGGCTACTTTGCTGGTCTGGGAATGTATATAAATACAAATGAGCAGAGTGTTCTTCATGAAGGCCACTGCTGTTCTTTTACAGGCAAAATGTTATAGATCATTTCTAGAACACCCCGCTTGAAGCACATGGGGTAACTCATGGGGCTAGCTCAGAGTATTTTTACATGTAATATTTCTCAAGGCACAATAGATCTGGAATCAAAACCAAGCAGAGGTTGTTAATTTGTGATTGAGCTGGCTTCCTTGTGGGTGGCAGCTTGTTAAGATACAGAGACTCTTGATGTGTGAGCTAAGGTGTGAACCAAGATCATCATGCTGATTGTTTCTAGTTTAATCTCTTTGCTTATTTTGCACTAGATATGCTACTATACAAGCACAAGAAAAAAATAAATTCAAGATAGGTGGGACAAGAGTGACTAGCCAAAGTCTGTCTATTTTGAGTTGTTGCAGTGACTCCCTCTGATTCAAAATCATCTTACCACTTGTACTTACAGCTTGTAAGCTAAAACAGAATCATGCCTTTTCCTGTATGGTCTACTGCTGTCTGGTTATAGAGAGCCCCATCTGCTATAGCTCTTTTCCTTATACCACATAATGATGGTGTATTAGTAATCAGAAAGCAGCTATGAACTGTCATTCCAGGCAACACCTGTTTTCAATCTTGTATAGGGAGATTTTATATAAAATTAATAATTTAAATGTTCATCTTCTTGTGCATTGCAGTCACCAAAGTCCTTTCTCTTTGACCTTCTTTCTCAAGGTGGCTAAAAAATTGAAGATCTTCCAGTACTTCAAGGGGTCTTCAAAAGAGGGGGCAGATAGTGTTAAAACAAGGCAGAATAGTCTTAAACTAAAAGAGGAGAGATTATATTAGATGTTAGGAAGAGGGTGAGGGTGAGGGTGAGGGTGGTGAGGCGCTGGCACAGATTGCCCTGAGAAGTTGTGGGTGCCCCATCAACAGAAGTGTTCAAAGATTAGATGGGCTTTGAGTCTAGCCTAGTCTAGTGGAACATGTCCCTGGAAATTCTGTGATTCCATGATCTCTGCATCAGGACTTCCAGCAAAACTGCATCAGCCCTAGTAACAGAAGAGAGATTTTCGAGGAAAAGCATATGTGTTTGCAAAGTCTAACCATGTCATCCTGCTGTTGTGCATAAGCCTGCTCTGTGAACACTACCCCCAGTAATTCTGAGAAGTGAGGAACAGTGTGACTTCACCTGCAGGATTCGTTTTGCATCTGTAATTGCCCAGGTTGCATGTACGAAGTTGGTCCTGTGGCTTTGGAGAGCTCAGCCCACCACCTCTCTGGATTATTAAAGGGACTCACGGGTTTAAAAACAACGCTAACTGCCAGAGAGCTTTGCACCTGTTATTGCTGTAAGGAACAGCTCACATCACCCAGGCAGGGCAGCAAACACTGAATCAGCCCATGTCAGGCTCTGGTGAGTGAACAGATGGTTTCAAGCCTCATTTGCCCCTACCTGCTTGTCTTCCATCACGCACAGCTCAGAGCCACCGTGCAGCTGGGACTCACTGGTTTTATTCAGAGAGGAGCAAAGCACAGAGACACAGCACTGTGTGTCCCTTCTGCCCCCACCCAGAAGGCATCAGAAGAGCTCTGTACCTGTCATTAAGTCATTCGTGCCACTTACCTGGCAGGGATAAGTCACTAACATATGTAGAAACAGCAGTGGAAAGGAAAACAAGATGGACAGATACATGCTGCTTTGGCATAACTTTGACTAGAAAGAAAGTGGTGCTAAACTGCTGAAAATATTACTCACTAGCAAAGCAGTTGTGATGGGGCATGTCTATTTTATGTATTGTCTCATTCTTGCCTGGTCTTTAGCAGTACCATAATAAAATGGATGAATAATTAAAACTGTGTCCCAATACACATCTATAGTTTCAATCCTATGCTAATCTTAGCAGTACAGTCTACTGTACCTGAGAGAAAAGGGGCAAAAAAACCCCAACCCTGGCTACAAGCAAAATAAGTGTCTCCTCTGAAAAGGTAATTAACAGCTGGTCTCCATGGAGCCTTTATCACAGAATCAATAGAAGTCAGTTCTGATTTGCCTTGTTCTTCTCTACTTCGCTTTGCTTTCACTGTTTATAAAAATGTTTGTGGGTTTGGCTGTTGGACTCTCATTGGAAAACTGAGGCTAAGAGGGTCGTGTCACCTGGGTGTGTGAAATCAAGTAAGTTTGCTTTGTTCAGAGAGGTTTTGACAAATCTTCCTTTCAGGATTTCACCCTATCTTCCCTTTCCTGAACTTCCTATGGCAAATTGCCATTTTTATCTTCCTTGTGCCATCACAGAAATTATATCAGAATTCTGACTTCCTATTGATTCTAAAATCAATAATACAACATGAGACTTTCCTTTTTTCTTCTAAGACTGCTGTGGCAGCAGGTGTCCAAAAACACAAGATTTAGGAATAAAACCAATGTCAAAGTGGAAGATGGAGCTGTTTCTATTGCTGTTCACACAGCCTAGGCTCCCTCTAGGATCATCTGGAAAGGCTTTAGAAACCTGGCACAGTCAGCATGACTTGTAGCTCTCTTTTCATATATCTTCTAAGAAAATAGGACTCTGTCTTAGCTTGCACTGAGTCCACAGAGGACTCAGAAATTATCTGACTTCCCACGCCTTTCCAGATCAGCTAATGATTTGCATCTTTTTTCTCTCTACCCTTTTCTTGGCTCTTCCAATTCTCATTTACCCTTACCTTCAGAACTGTAATAAGAAGGGACTTGAAGGTGGAGTATGTTCCCTTATCTGTTGGCTGCATCCCAAGAGAGCAGAGCTGCCTGGGAACACAGAATTTATGGGGTACCAGGGTGTTAAATATTTATTCTATACTGTGCAACCTACATACCATAAAGGCCTTCTTTCCTTCCTGCCCCATTTTCACCTGTTTTTTTCACTCTTAATA
Source organism: Toxostoma redivivum (assembly GCA_013397375.1). Taxonomy (NCBI): domain Eukaryota; kingdom Metazoa; phylum Chordata; class Aves; order Passeriformes; family Mimidae; genus Toxostoma; species Toxostoma redivivum. The sequence continues at coordinate 716,068 of VXBI01011364.1, forward strand.
AAGTTACTTAGCTACAAACAGGAAATCAGAACTTAAAGCAAGCTCTGCTGCTCTTACTGTTATTGGCAGGGAGCAAACTCTTGTCAATAACAAAGCAGAAAGATATCAGGGGGACTTTTTTTTCTCACATGCAGTGTACAGTGCCCTGGATTTTTTTCCTATGGATTCTTTATTGGTTTTTCCCCTTGCTGTTTGTAACAAAATAGGGAAATGAGATTAAAAATTCGATACTGAATGCAAACAGGCCATTTAGCTTATACTTTGTTCAGTAGTGCTCCATGTTTACTTTACCGATATAACCTTTCCAGACATTAGCCCCTTCTGGTATGATAAATAAATATTATCTTTAAAATAGAAGCCTTACATCACTGCATACGTAATAGATCTGAAAACACGGACACTTTCTAATCACCATAAATAACAAATGGTCATTTGTAGGTATTGAGCTGCCTGTCAACTCGTGAGCTTTCCATACACACAGGAAGACGAAGAGTGAGATGAAGAGTGAGAACAGGCTGACCCAAACCCCATCTGTAAAAGCACCATCTCCATGGACTCTGAGGAAATGGAAGTTCTCTAGAGGAACTGTGAGATGCGGGGGTTTTTTTGAAGTTCAGATACTTCTTGATCTTCTTTCTGCAGTATAAATAAACAAATAATCAAATCACTATCGGTCCAGAAAAAAAAAGAGAAAGAAAATGCACCTATTTCTAGATACATTGATAGCTTTTGGAAGAAAAAAGTAGCAGCTGGGCATGAATAAGGATTTCTGGGTCAGGATCCAAGCTGCCACCATATTTGGGAATGGAAGCTGGGACCCAGACTCAGTGGGGCAAATAAGTGGTCTCCTTTTTCCACTTCCCCTCCATCCCAGGAGTTTTCATTCCAGCACTGTTAGTCAGGAGTTTCATTTTTAAGAAATAGAAAATATCAATAAATTAATCCCTGTCCCTTCCAAAGTCAATAAAAATATATATTTAAATAATTTAGTGTAGCCAAGTTCTCACAATACAAAAATGAATTGAGATGACTATTTCACTTTAATCTCTGTAAATTAAGGAGGATTTTTTATAAATTAATCTCCAACCATGGAATTCTGCAAGATCTGAAGGTTTTTCTATACTCTTGGATGATTATTTAGCCCCTAATATTATGTTTCTTTCAGCATTAGAAGCATAATGCTGGAACAGTCACAACCCCCTGTTTTGTACTGCAAATATCTTTGGCTAAGCAGGTGGCTTCTGAAGGTGCTGAGTGTACGGCTGATTTTTCTCAATTTACAGACTGGCAAATGACGACTGAGATGGAAGAATATTAGCAAGAAATGTAGCCTAACAAAGAAGACTGAGCATAGTAATCCACAGATGAAACTGAGGGAGAAAAGTTTTCCTTTATTTATGCTTAGCTGCTATGACAGGGTGACTCCCTATACATTAATTGTAAGAAGTAATGAAAATAATTTTCTGGTCATGGAATGGAGGTCTTATTTTCTACTGAAATTACTCTCTCCCTACTCTTTGCCTATGTCATACACATTTGTGTTCTGTTTCAAGCCAAGCTCGAAGATGAAGATGCTCCTTTGAAAGAGACAGGATCTTTATTCTTCCAATTTAGAGTGTTCTGCAGAAAGAGATTTTGGATTTTCAGTGTGTAGCTTCTGACTTATCTGTTAATTCAGCACATCTGTGGTGGATACCTGGGCCAAAATCAGCTCTGCTGTGTAGATCTGAATCTGTTTGGATATGAAGTTTGCACTTTGATTAATCCCACTCACAGTTTTGAATCCTCTGGCCTTAAACACAGGCATGAGGTGAAGGTGGTAAAGGACAACATACTATTGTAGTTATTATTTTTATAGCCACAGCTAAGTGAATTATAAATGCAACATGAAATTAGATGGAACAGCAAAAATGGTAAAACACATTTTAGCTATTGACTCCCTTTAAAGATTTTGAACATCTAACTTTAAAAGCAATCTTTATTTACTGCTTGTGTACAGGAGCTCATGTGGGTGCCTAAGGGAGTCTAGTTAAGGCAAAAATTCATTTGTTTAAACAGTTTTGTCTGGCTTTGTGACAATTTTATTTTAAACAAGTTTGGCTGGAATGAATTAAGTCTAATTTTGAAGGAACTCTCAATTGTAAATGAGATTTTAAAATGCCAGAACCACATGTAAACTCTCGATCCAGTTGAAGTTCATTTAGCTGGTTGCTATTTGAAGAGCTACAGAATAAACGATCATGTAACCTAGGATCATGCAGTCTAGGAATCAGTTTGAGGAAATAATTTCCTACAGCAAATAGTAGAGATAGTCGAAGAAGGCATATTATTTTTTTTTCTCTTTTCATCATTGTTTGAACATTGAAATACTAACAATCTTGGTAGATAATAGAAGTAATTTTAACAAAAAAATTTTTGCAAAGGTCTTCTTCTCATTAAAATTCACAATTTTGAAAACAAGTTTTATTAACGTGCTATATTTAAAGTTTTCGATTAATCATCAAAAGGTTCCCATTTACACGAATGAAGATAACTGCTCAAAACCATGGAAAATGTGCCGTTTCCATTAAAAATTGTTAGGATGATTTAAGGAGCAAGAAATCACATCCGTGATTTTAGGGAGGAGGGAAATTGCAGCCCATTCCATGCAGTTACAATTCTGAATGCCAAAACACTTCGATTGGAAACTAAAAATATTCTCAGGTTAGCAACTCATTTCAATTTTCTCTCCTAATGCTCTTCTTGACAGTGTAAGTGCATGAAATTGTGACAGATTGGGCTCTTTAGCAGGTTTGTGAAATGTCTAGGAGATAGCTTTGCCTGGTTCCACCCACTTGAACAGGCACTGGGAATCCCTGAGGCAGCTTCTCCAGTTTTGCTTTAGGCTTCTCTCTGCCTCTCTAAACAAATACAGTGGGGCTGCCATTGCAGGAGAAGATTAAATAAATGACAAGCACAGAGTGTCAGCTCTTTTGGTCAGAAGTTAAGGTGATCTTGAAGCCCTTGCGTGCTTTGGCAGGAGTCACCAAGCAGAGGGCTGAAGGGGACACTTGATGGAGACAGCAAAGACTTGGAATAACTGCAGGTGTGCAGCTCAGAGGGGAGGGGGGAGAAAAGCTTGGGCAGGTAGGGACACCCTGAGATAATCAGCCTGGAAGGGACAGCAAAGGTCCCTGTGCTGTAGGGGAGCACCATGGACAAGAAGGAGCCGGGTCACTCCTGGTGCCTGTGTATCTAAAGGTTAAAAATATTCCACTGAGCCCTCAAGCAGCAGCAGGGACTGAAACCAGAGCTGCCCTGCATTCCCTTAAGTGAGGAAGGCAAAGGGGAGATGAAAGAGTGGAGGTGTTTACATCACTGCTGGACCAAGCAGAGTGTCCAAATGTGCAGGCTGTCCCTCTGCTGCCTGCTGGGACTCCTCCACATCTCTATGGGATAGGATCATCCAGCAAAAACCTTTCTTCTATGTTTGTTGAGTCATTATTGAATGTATCTTACACTGTGGCTTAAGATATGCTGAAATGCTTGCAGAACATAAAAGTTCTTGGAAGTATTGTGTTGCTGGGCTGGGATGTTGCTAAATCAGAATAGGGAATGTTTCAGTTTCTGAGGTTTTGTTTATCAGTAACCCTCAGTGCACAATACAATGAATACCTGCACGTTCTTCTGGTTCTGTTCTCTCTAGTGCATGGTCAGCAGGTCCTGGTAGCTCTCCAATTTGGATGGATGACAGCTCAGAGGTGAGGATCCACATGTTGTCATTCTTTCTGCTTTGTGGGACAGGAAATGGAACAGAGGTAGCTGTACAACTCAGCTAATTTAGGAAGATATCTGCAGCTGGCTTGAAGCACAGCTGTTTCTTTGAAGCTCCAAAGTTACTTTCTAGTGGTGAAGGTAGAGGGAGAAACCTTTGCCAAGATGGCACTGGCAGATGTGTGGGTCCCTCATTATTCTAACAGTAATAGACTGATTTCAGATACTCCAAGTACTGTTGGCCTGGAGCCAATAGAGCAGCAAACTCAAATTCTTTCCTCCCAATACACGTGATTTCCTTACTTCCAGGTTGTACAAACGTCTGATTTTGTCAACCCTGTCATGGCCATGTCTTCTGCAGTCAGTGCCTCTCTGTTGTCCTTGAGACTGCCAGCACTAGCCCAACTTGCAGGACAGAACTCAAAAGAATGTGATCTCATTTATAGATGAGTACTTCTGTTTCTCAGCACAGATTCAGGTGGATTTTGGGAGTTAGGTGATAGAAAGACGTTTTCCTTCATGTATATAGTTCTTGTTGTATATGGTTCCATTTTTCCTGAATTTAATTACAAAAAAAAGTACCAATTGATGTAAATATAGACAAGTCTGTCTGCTGAACTGTGTTAGACTTTTACTAGACAGACTTCTTTTAACAGGTGAAAATTACAGTCTTTGATCAGTCAGAAGCATGTGTTCTTTTCATCCCACTGTAGTCATTGATTTGGGGGGAAAAATGCTAAAGGCATAAGATTTGCCACTCTTGTGGCCACTCAGGTGGATGTTTAGGTGAAAATGTCATGCTTTCAGTGCTCTGAAGATCGAAAGAGCAGCAGGCTGTGCACACATCCAAGAAAACTGTTTTCCACTCCTTGTTGTGTCCATGGTTATAATGTTCCTTTGATGACTGCCAGCTGATGACAGGAGCACTGACAGCTTCTCTGAAGCTCTTCCTCTTCCCCAAAGCCTGTAAGCTTAAGGGCAGTCTGAAGAACACTGCAGTGTAAATTACTGTATTCAGCATTTAGCCTGCAAAATGGAAGACACTCTAAGTAGCGACATAAAGACATTGAGTGACATCTGGGGAGCACACCACCCACACGGCCATTACCATCACTATCATCTTCATCACCACCACCATCTACCTTCCCCACTGCAGTGTAGCTGCATCTTTAATGGGGAAAATGTAATCTGTTCCTTGTTCAGAAGGTGAATTATGTTGAAGTCCTTGCAGAGTTGCCCTGAACAAGACCAAGGTAATATGTTTGTTAGAGCCTCACCAAAACAGTATTCAAATTAATGGGCACCTGTTAGTTGAATTTCACAGTTGAGTGGTGCATGGAGTGTGAGAAACATCCTCAGTTATTACAACTTAAAATCACTGTAGGTAGCTAAAGTCAATTTGGCTGTGCCAGCTTGTGCCAATAAATTCTCTTCTCTGTGTGGAGATACAGGAATAAAATGACTTGCACATAGAGAGAGTCTGTAAGACCACACAGTAAAAAAAATGGAACTGTGGGAAGACTGTAAATAATTTCAGCAACTATTCACTGGGAAATGGAAAATAATACCTCCAGCTCATAATTTTCAAGCAGTTGCGTGCTGGCCTGTGGAAAGATGGGATATTTTTCTTTGAAGTCCTGCACTAATACTGTTACATCCACCATAGTATTAGAGTACATCTTTGAGAGAGTTGTTTAAAACTGGAGAACTGAAGGGTTTTCTATATACTCTAAGATATTTCTTCTTTCTTCTGGAGCTAACATATTTTCAAAATTCAGATATTGATAACTGAATAACTGCTTGACCATCCTATCATTCTTACTGGGGAAAAGTCAAGTCACTTTGCATGGAAACTGTATCTGCTGCGTAATAATGTTCAGAGGAAAACCCAGTCCATATTTCACTCAAGACAGTACCTATTTTGGGTGTTCATGCTGGCTAAGGATAGCCTAACACACCCATTCCACCCAACCAGAGGCGACATCCTTGTGAGACTCTTGCCCAGGTAAAACACCTGTTGAAGTTGTGGCACTTCTTTAATACTTCAAAAATAGTTGTATGAATTTCTGGGAATCTTCAGGGCTTTCTAGGATGGGCTCAAAACTCATTGCAGTGACTACGAGGGACATGTGCACAGTGATAAATAAGCAGTTTGTGATCACAGAGACTGATTTGGGACAGCTGTGGGTGTCCCCCATCTGCTAGGGAAAGGGATGTTCTCTGCTTTTGCTAGTACTGCTACCACTGGAAAGAGCTACATCTTCTAACATGGCCAAATTAATCATGTGTTTAGTGTGATAGGTTGCTGAATGCCAGTGGAAAGAAAAAACTGCATAAACAAAGCAGTCTAACACCTGCCTTACAGCTCTTTGTATTGGCAAACCTGAGTAACTTGGGGTCAGAGCAGATTCCAGCAGGGAGGGCCACAAGAGCAGCAATGACTTCCTCTCTTGTCCATGCAGACTATGCAGGCACAGCTTGGTCCTAATCCCAGTTGCTGGCACGCTGGTCTAAATACACCTCATAAGGATTTCTTTAGCTTCCCAGCTGTCACACATGAGGGGCATCCCACAGTGAGGAACTGGCAGAGGAAACTGAGGCAGATGGCTTCTCAGACCCTTCCTCATCCAAAGGGCTTCAAGTCCTCTGAAAATCTGTCTGCATCTCCAATCCCAAGCAGGGAATAAAGAGGAGAGTGTTATCTACAATTTATTCTCCCGTGGCTGTGTCCCATGACCACTAAAATCTAAGGGCAAAGCTCTTTCCTTTATCCCCCACAAAAGGGAAATATATGCTGAGGCCTCTGCCACCAGTGTGTCTTGTTTCCAGTTCACACCTTCCCACTCATTTTCCTCCAGCCTTTCCACTGCTTTTCCAGCTTTGTAGAAACACTTCAAAACCTGTCTCATCTCCATACAGCAAGTGCACAGCAATGCCAGGACTGGCCAGGGTTAGCAGCAGGAAATTTCAAATCTTGCACCAGATGGCTGAGAGAGTCTAGCAGCTCCTAACAGTGGGGGAGGCAGAGGAGTGACAGTCTGGCATGGCTATAAGGAAACATTTCTTTGCTCCCCAGCACACTTGTCTCAGCATTTGCAGAATTGCTAAGCCATACGGTGCGCTGTAAGGAGAAACAAGCTGGAGGGAGGGAAGCGGGGAGCACCCCTTCAGACCATGGGCTGGCTTCCTGCAGACAATTTTTACTTTTCTTCATCCCATTGCCTTCTTTGCCTTAATGCTGGCTGCTGTTGAAGCAAGGGCTTGATGAAGGGACCTTGCTGGTTACTGAAAATGGTTTTTTCTTTTTGGTTGCTCTTTTTATTTTATTATGGGCTACTTTGAGGTTGGGGCATATTTCTGAGTGCTAAGAAAGGGGCTTGCCAAGGACAATATTTTTTTTACCTTCTATTAGAACAGCTGCCATAAAGGGGTAACTGATTCTACACTCTCTTTTTTCAGCCTTCAAAGCCTTTAAACTGCTCCATCTCCTGCCTGTATTGATGAGACAAAGTGTAGCTTGTCACATTGCTCTTGAAAGTGACCTCAATTACATTAAAGCAGATCGTGGTATCCTGGAGGAGCTGGATCCCCACATCACAAAGCCACCATAAAACATCAACCCTTTCTGTCACCAGGCTGCAGAAATGTAGGGAAGGTGGGTGCACACTGCAGAATGTAGAGATAGCTGAACTAGATGAGAACTTTTCTGGCAATATCTGAGCTGTAGAAGCTCTGTGCTTCTGGCTACTTGATTCCAGGCAGGGTGTGGCACTCGGCACTGACTGGACTGAGCTGCTGCGTGCTGCTTCTTCAGGGCAACCTGGATTTCTCCCTCCCCTCTCCACTGCAAAGGTGCACCAGGGATGTACCTTTGGAGGCTGCTCCTAAATCCAAATGTTTAAAGTCACATCGGACAAAAAGAAAGGGAAAGGAGATAGAATTTACCCACTTCTGTAGCTGCTGATCTGGCTGCAGTTGAGTGAGTTGTGCCTCTGTAGCCTGTGCAGAGCTAGAAACAGAAAGTCACACTCCCAAGACCTGGCTGGTCACCGTGCTTGACCAGAAAGATGAAGAACATTGAGAATGCCAAAGCTTCACAAGGCTGCTGGCAAAAACTGTGCAACAAAGAAATAATGTCCCAGTAGATTCATAAGCAAATACTGACAAAAAATGAAAGTTATTCTTTCCTGCAGCAGAGCCTATCAATCTGACAATGCATGTAACCAGATTTCTTTTATGCTTCCAAACTGGCACTTAGAGCAATTTGCATGTATTTTTTTTTATTGGTTGCACAACCCTAATGTGGACTGAGCACAGATGCAGCAGCATTTCAAATAAACAGGCTCTCCGCCCCAAGACGAAGTCACCACAGTGACTGAGACCTACATAATTCAACTGCTATGCTGGGGGAACTGGAGGGGTGTTCAGCTCAAGATGTGCAGTGCTGTGGCAATAACATTTAACATTTCGGCTCCGAGCCGAAAAGGTAAACAAAATGATGAAACCCTTTGGGATGAGCATTAATCAAAACCTCAAGGGACCTGGGGCAGGTTCAGAGGAGGATCCATGCTCTGTATGTTCAACCCCTTCTGCCAGCCTTGGCGCTGCTCCCACATAGCCATATTGTGACATTACAGATCATCTGACCAGCCGTGGATGTCACACAGGCACAGCCAGGAAGAACACTGCTTCCTCCCCAAAAGATCGTGCAATTCATGATTTTCCTTTAAAGCTTGCCACTACATTCCTGTCTCCAGCATGTAAGTGCCTTTTACATTGAGCCTCACCAGACCAGGATTGATTTTTCACCATTCCAGCCCACTCTGCCACCAGGATTTCTCAGCCTGCAAGATGTAAGTATGCTGAGAAACTATTCCCACAGGGAATGCCTTCAGTCCTGACTGTGTACAGGAAGCAGCATGAGAGGTCAGCCTACAGCCATAAAAATAAAATGTACTTCTCCCTGGTAGAGTGGCCAGGAAAAAAGAGATCTGTAGCTCCATAGAAGTTGAAGAAGTGGGACCCCAAACCTTCCCTGTCCACTCTCCCACAGGTGATAGAAGTCTCACTGGGATCAAAATTTCTGTTCTGTTCTCTAAATGTGGTGCTCAAAAACCCTATGAAATTTTTGGGCAGGTAGTGGTTTCCCTACATATCTAACCAGAAAAACTGTACTTGTCTATCTTGAAATTGCTTTCATTTCTTCACCTTTCAGTGTTTTTTTCCAGACAACCAGAGAATTTAAACAGTGTCATTTGATAGAGGAGATTGAATCAGACCACCTTGCAAACACAGAACAGCTGGAGCAAATAGCACACATTTAAACTGTAAACTGGGTTAGGTTTACATTTGCATTTATAGCTGAAAACTCAACAGTTGTCCCTAAGCCATTCATGCACAGAAGAAAAGAAATGCCGTCAAACACATTATTTTCTAGGGAACACTTACTGACACTATTTTAAAAGCAGTCTTTAAAAATGGAAACACCATAAAATTGTGAACCACAGGATAAAAGTAGGTAAAACTTATTTGACATTGAAAGTGTAATTATTGTTATTTTTCTCTAGGTATTTATTACATGTTTGAAATAATTTTTTTGCTTCCCCTTAAACTATTGCAAAAACAAACTAGCAAAATTGGTGCTACTATTGCAGTAACAAATACAAGTAAATGTAAAGATTTCCTCTCAGTTAACTAAATGAAGTTTGTGGTTAATTGCTTTTCTAACAAATTTGGACCTAAGAATGATAGTGTTGGTAGAAGGAAGGAAATCATTCAGTAGATGACTGCTGATTAAATTATTATAATGCTTATGGCAGCAAAAGGAGCTTATGCTGTAATAAGTATACCCAAAATATGCTGAGAAGGAAAAACACAACCCTGAATGAGCTTATTTCTGCTTGCATTACAAGTTGTGGTTGTGGCACACCAAGGTGAACTCAGGCCTTCTGTAAATGATCCAGTTCTGTCCTGTTTTGAAAACACAGTTCGAGGCATAGTGCCCTCCAAACCTGCCTGGACATTGTGGTGAGCTGATCTGTAAGCAAAGAGATGTCCAGCACGAGCAGGGCAATGACAGGACATCTTCTTGTTCTCATCACAGGGCCCTGAAAGCAACCACAACAGACTGGCATTCTCAGGTCAGTCCTGGGGAGAAGAAACCAGAGTAATTTTTATTCCACTGATAATTTTTATTCCCATCTCCAGTCTGTCACCCTCATGGTCTGCTCTCCTGGGCTATCCTGTATTAGGATTCCACTAATTGGGATCACATCAAGTTATGAACTTGAGCACAAATCCTGAAGTGTGGAGAACTGATTATTTGGCTCAGTTTGTATTGTACCACTGATGGAAACCAAATCTCTTTTGCACTGAGAGCTAACCAAATGAAAATGTGCTTCCTTTCCCTGCATGTTCTCTTTCAAATGACTTGTTCTCTTTTTGAGTGGAGTGGTTATATTTGCTGGAACATGCAAAGGGTAAGAACAAACATTTTCATATTAAAACATAAGCGTATCAAGTCTTCAGTGACGTTTTTTAATGAGACTGAGGTTGGTGCAGCTTAAGAGCTAATGGGAAGAGACAGCAGAAGAGCAATGAGGGTGCACTGCAGTATTTACAAACCTTTGTATATATGTTTGTGTAGAAAATCTCAAGCTCTGCAGGCACCGACACTCTTGTTTCATTCTGCACTTCAAGATGCACAGGGTTCTTCTGTAACACATCCAAGGTGGTAATAGAAGGACTAAGCCAGAGTTGGGGACTCAGTTTCAGTGCCAGAAACACTAAGAACAAAATGGCTTTAAATTCTGCTGCTTGGCCCTAGTCATGCTCACGGTGGAAGCTGTTATTTTGCTTTTTGGCCCTCTGCCTACAAAATCTAAACATGCAATTAATGCTAAAAGGAAAATGAGATCAAACTAAGATCTTTTTCCCTGTGGACCTTTAGGATTGAAAGGTTTTTCTTCTTCTATTTTAACAGAATCTGGTACAAAGCCAAAAAATAACAGGTCACTGACGTGGAGCAAAAGTTAAAGCCTTATACTTGACAAAGTACAAAAGTTGAAAACAAAGTAATATATCCTTTTTTGTATCCCTTATTATACCTAGATATGGGGGGCTGGCAACGGGGTGCTCATTCATAAAGACTGGAGCCCCTTTTGCAGATTGCTTATGTGATTATTTAGCATCCATTGCCTTATTTTCACCTTCAATATCATGCTTTAATGTATTGCTTGTCAGCATCAGGGTTATGGACTTCCTGCAGGTGAATGCTAGCAAGTGTTATATATTTCAGCAGTGGTTTTTTAAATTTAAAATATGAAAAAGGAACATTGACTGCTAGCTTATGGGAAGAAAAAGGAAAAAGCTAAATTAGATTAAATCTAATATGACTGGAAATATTCCACAGTTTCCTTTAGAACTTGCAATCAGACACATCTTTGTTGTTTCTATTTCATTTGCTCACAGTGATATAGGACATCACAAAGCATTTTCACATTCTTTTGGCTAAAGGAATTCAAATATAACAGAGACAACAAATTAAATCGCTCATTTCATTCCTTTTCCCAGTGCCCCTGGACTCACCAGTTCGGATTTCATCTGGTCAAAGTGTGGATGTCTGGCTCTGCCCCAGCTGCACCAAAGGAGGGCAAATGTCCATCCGGGGCTGGAAACATGCTGTGCAGGGGTGCAGAGGGGTGGGTGTCCCAGCCTCCCCACCCAGCTGGTCACAAAGGCTCTGGTGGCTGCAGAAGGTGTGCTCTGGATGTGCCTGAGCCTGCCTCCTCCTCATCTGCAGTGCAGTGAAGCTGGCCTAAAGAGTTCTTCTGGCCTGGAGCTGTCCTCCAGCTCAGTGTCACTGGCACAGGGTTAGCTGAGAGAGGGCAGCAGCATGGCTGTGCTAAGGAAGACCATAAAGGGTCACAACAACCATCCAGGTACCTCATGGTTTGCACAACGAGCTTTTCTGAGATTTTCTTTACCTGTGTTTGGTATCTACAAAAATCTATCATGGACCAACAGCCTGGCTAAGGCATAATTTTATTCATTTGGTTAGACAGTTGTGTGTGGCTATATGACTTTGGTTTTAAACTAGCTTGGCTGCAATGAATTAAGTCTAATTTTGAAGGAGCTATCAATTGTAAATCAGATTTAAAATGCCACAACCACATGTAAACTCGCAATCTGGTTTAAGTTCATTTAGCTGGCTCCTGTTTATACAGCTATGGCATCAAGGATTGTAGAACCAAGGAAGCCTAGGAACCAATTTGAGGAAAAATTAAAAAAACAAACCAACCAACAAACAAAATTATTTAGGCTTTTTTCTCAAAATTGCTTTGTAAGGTATATAGGTAAAAGGCAAATTGCCAATCAAGAGGTCAGCTCTGAAATCAGCCAGCCAAGCCCCCAGCACTGATATGGTGCTAACTGCATAGGTAAAGCATGCAGAGACATTTTGTTTTCCAAGTCAAAGTTCATGTACTCTTCACTAAAGATTTCCTACAGCAAGTAATAGAGGTGTCAGAGAGGGCATATTATTTTCTTTTCTCTTTTCATCATTGGTTGAACATTGAAATATTAACCATTCCTGTAAGCAACTGAGGAGTTTTTAGCAAAGAAGTCCTTTGCAAAGGTCTTCTTCTTATCAATACTCACCATTTCAAAAACAAATTTTATTAACATGCTATATTTAAAAATTTTTGAATAATCTTACAAAGCATCAAAAGGTTCCCATTTACACGAATGAAGATAACTGCTCAAAACCATGGAAAATGTGCCGTTTCCATTAAAAATTGTTAGGATGATTTAAGGAGCAAGAAATCACATCCATGATTTTAGGGAGGAGGGAAATTGCAGCCCATTCCATGCAGTTACAATTCTGAATGCCAAAACACTTCGATTGGAAACTAAAAATATTCTCAGGTTAGCAACTCATTTCAATTTTCTCTCCTAATGCTCTTCTTGACAGTGTAAGTGCATGAAATTGTGACAGATTGGGCTCTTTAGCAGGTTTGTGAAATGTCTAGGAGATAGCTTTGCCTGGTTCCACCCACTTGAACAGGCACTGGGAATCCCTGAGGCAGCTTCTCCAGTTTTGCTTTAGGCTTCTCTCTGCCTCTCTAAACAAATACAGTGGGGCTGCCATTGCAGGAGAAGATTAAATAAATGACAAGCACAGAGTGTCAGCTCTTTTGGTCAGAAGTTAAGGTGATCTTGAAGCCCTTGCGTGCTTTGGCAGGAGTCACCAAGCAGAGGGCTGAAGGGGACACTTGATGGAGACAGCAAAGACTTGGAATAACTGCAGGTGTGCAGCTCAGAGGGGAGGGGGGAGAAAAGCTTGGGCAGGTAGGGACACCCTGAGATAATCAGCCTGGAAGGGACAGCAAAGGTCCCTGTGCTGTAGGGGAGCACCATGGACAAGAAGGAGCCGGGTCACTCCTGGTGCCTGTGTATCTAAAGGTTAAAAATATTCCACTGAGCCCTCAAGCAGCAGCAGGGACTGAAACCAGAGCTGCCCTGCATTCCCTTAAGTGAGGAAGGCAAAGGGGAGATGAAAGAGTGGAGGTGTTTACATCACTGCTGGACCAAGCAGAGTGTCCAAATGTGCAGGCTGTCCCTCTGCTGCCTGCTGGGACTCCTCCTCCACATCTCCCTGGGACAGAACCATCTGCCTACTCTGCCGGTGGGAAAGTCTGGCTATTAAAAATGATGCTTCTCAAAGTGTACCTAATGGAATTTATCTGCAGGTATTAAAATGTCACTGTGTTGCAAAATGTTCTGTGCTTCTAGCACAAATTATATTGTTCTAGTAATTATAGGTCAGGATATTGTGCTATTTTTCTTTTTTGCTGATATTTTTTGAAGACTACTGTAACTCATAAAGTACCACATTTTTGCATTTCATGCCTTTACCTTGTAAGCCAAAAGGCCAATTATGAGGACCACATATATTTTGCCTTGTTATGAATAAAACCAACATGTACTAAATAATGTTACTGATTGTAAAATGAAAGCCAGTGTCCCCTTTGCAAAATGACAGTTCAGTTTATATAAATAAAATATGATGAAGGCAACAAATCTTAAGTAACATGTTGGAACTAAGCAAGACAAAGAGGTGTGTTGTTTGCACTAAAAGCTTAATGAAATTGCCATTTCCTTCCTCTGCACAGCATGCAGACGTAGCACTGAGCAATTAACTTGCTATCTTTGGATTACTCCCAAACTATATTTGACTTTGTTACACACCCACAGAGGAATGACTGCTTCTGCTTCCACTGATACCAGCCACACGCAGCCAGATCCTACACTCACCACGTGGATCACAGACAGGTCTTTCTAGGATCTTGTATTGCTAGTGTATTCTGAAGCTGCAGTTCTCACAAGTTACCTGCTTTATGGCTTAGCCCATCCACAGTTTTCTCTTGGAAAGGTAAAGCCCAGCTTTGCTAGGAAAGGAGCCTTTCAGAAGAGATGACACCTTAGACTTCTCTGGCTGTGGCCTGCATGTGGGGTTTATGTAACACATCAACCCTGGAACATGTGTAGCAGTCTGGGAGACAGAGAATAAAATTCTTCTGGAGTAATAACTTACTATACAAAATGAAGAAAACTCCATTTGCACATACTGAGATACAATATCTGCTGTCCCAAGATCAACAGGTGGTTCAGTCATCACTGACACCTGATTTGGATGAGGCCAGATAAGAGCTTGAGGTTCTGGTGGCCTGCATGCCAGCACTTGATGGAACCACAGGGTGCAGAGTCCATCCTGATAGTGATCCCTGTGGTCAGTGAAGTGTGAGCTGACCCAGCCTGACAGAGCTCCAGCTGAGGAGCAGAACAGACCAACTACTGAGTGGCAAGGGAGGTGAGCAAATGTCAAGTTTCATTTTCATCTGACAGTGGCACAGCTGGGTCTCTTGCACCATAGAGCAATCTCAGATTTGGGAGCCATTTGATTAAAGGGAAAGATGTCTGTGTTTCTGTCTGCTTTTTCTACTGGCTTTATTTTGTTCCAAATAGTCATTAAAAGCCCATGGCTTTGTTGCATGTGCAACAGAGAGTACTCCTGAAGATTAACAAAACAAGAAAAAATATTCATGTCCAAGAAATCTCCCATTTAAATAAGAGACAATATTCTAAAAGTAGGAAAAATTAAAGTCTAGTTAGAGATAATTGCTGTTGGAAAAGTAGCCTGCAATGTTACCCTGCGAGGAAAGCTGAGAATGCAATTTGAACAATTTTCAGAACCCTTGGTCCCCCAATACAGTTTAAAGCACTTGCTTTGCTGAGAACTTCCATTTTCATCTTCATAGAAAAGGACACTTCATTAAAGACATGAGTCTGTTTCCCCTACGCTTAATTTAGAGGAAAAACTAATTCTATTTGGACTGTCCCCTGAGCAAGAAATGCTCAGAATTAAATAATTCAGGGTAGACTCTGGCCCAAGAAGAGCCACAAAATACTTGTCAGTGTACCAGATATATTTTCAGGTCATTTAGTGTTGGTGTGCTGCAGTCAGATTTTCACTTCCTTTGTTAGAGGAAGAGTGAAGAGAGGAACACTAGAAAGTATAAGAATACCTACCAGTATGTATGAGTACCAGATATAATGATCTGGAACATTTCACATTTGTTTGAGAGCTTAAAACACTATATTAATGAGCATGAGGACTGAAATTTTTAGTTCTCAGAAAATACAGGAATTGAGATTATCTGTGCAATTACGTCCTTGTATATATCTCTTGCGTTAAATCCTTAGCACCAACAAGGAAGCCTGCAACTAACCCAGAACCTTTGACTCCTTTTCTAATTCTTTCAGCCCAGAATAAAACACTGTCTTTGCAAAGACCAAATCAGAGGAGCTAACTCAGGATACCTTGGTTTCACATAGAGGTAACAGGAAGTTTGGTGCCTTTCATACAGTTCAGAGAACCTGCATGAGTTGTCTCACATCACCTGCTGAGTGGGAAACCAACCTGGCATGAGTACAAGGTAGCTCAGTGTCCCACAGGCTAGAGCTGTTTGACAGGCAGTGCTAGAAACTGGCTTGCCCTACATTTGTATACAAAATGTTCATGCACATATGCATGCATTTCAGTCAGTACTATGCATTAACACACAGAGAAATGGCCTCCTCTGCGATACCATGCCCCTCTTTTCTTTTAATCTATGAGCCCTTCAGGTCAGGGGTTGTCTCACACACTTGCCACACTCCAGGTGTTATTGGAATGCAGATTAGAGTAACTGAAGAGTTGTGCTGACAGATGCTGTTGATTCTTGAAATCATGCCATGATGCCCAAACCAAGTTTTTAGTTCCTTTCATCAAAAATACTTCTTTCCATTCTGAGAGCAAAGCAAGGCTAATCATTATCATTATCCTGTAATGGAGTGATAAAACCCAGTGACACACACGAAGCAGCTGTCACAGCTCCTCTCAGCCAGCCCATCAGCCCTGTCTATTTTTTATGACAGTTTTAATGACAGTGATGGGATGATGTCAGGGACAGGAAGGGTTGTAGGAGGGGCACATCATCACTTATGTTGTCCTGTTGCCCAAGGCGACTGAGTGTGCCTAGACCTTTGAAAAGATATTATTTTCATGGCCCTTGTCTTGCTTAATTATCACTT
Organism: Toxostoma redivivum; assembly: GCA_013397375.1. Classification (NCBI taxonomy): domain Eukaryota; kingdom Metazoa; phylum Chordata; class Aves; order Passeriformes; family Mimidae; genus Toxostoma; species Toxostoma redivivum. The sequence goes on from VXBI01011364.1 coordinate 732,454, forward strand.
CAGCAAGATAATTTCATTTCTTCCTCCCCCATCCATGCTTATTCTTTATAAAGATCTCTCTTGAAGTAGAAAAGGTCAACTATGAAAAAAGTCATAGCAGAAACCAATGCTAAATAAAGGTTAGATTATTTGGTTTGTCCTCCTGTGTAAACAGCAATTATGTTTTCTTCTTTGTGATTTATTAATGAGGGAATTGACAGAGATGTCTATATTTATATTCTGTGAAAATTTTCATTAGAAAGGGTTCTTGAGACTTTTTCTTTGCTTGAATAAGCCTGCTGCTTGGCAGAAGGACTGCCCTGTGGTGGTAAAGTGTCTCTGCTTGGCTTATGAAGCTTTCATCTATGGGAATATATATATCCAAAAAGGTACACAGTACAGAGTCAAGTAGACCACCTCGTGAAGTCAATAATTGAAGGGTTAATCCAGCCAAAGTGGTCAGCAAATTTTAGAGATATAAGCTCTGCACTTGCTGAAAGAGAACATGAAAAATTGCTTTCTTTCCATTCTTTGATATCTGATAAATGCAAAATTTTTACAATGGAACATATTCTCCATTTGATTCCTGCAGGAGCAACTGCAGCTCTTCCAGACCTAAACTGGGTTATAAAGAATATCCACTTAAGGGACTAGAAGGTAAAAATAGAAATTTTCCTTCATGTTCTGAAAACAGACACATTTCTGGAAAAAAATAAAGCTAAAATTTAGGTGCTGAACCGTTTAGGACTCCTGTTAGTTGCTTTTTTTACCTATTACACCTCCATCTTCCAGCCAGTCAGCATGTGAAGTTGTAAGACTTAAGATTCCCTTGCCTCCCACTATGTGTGTTAAATGGTATGATATTTACTGCAGCTGTCATGTCACCTTCCTTTTGGTCTATTGAACTCAACAGTCTGGAGCTCAGATGGTCTGTCACCACTCCAAAATGTCTGCAAAATAAACCCCCTTGGATAAAGGTGCTAGAAGATAATAAAGCAAACAAGAAGCATGGAGGGTTGGAGGAAAACACTTGCAGAAATAGAGTAGGGCCAAAGGGAGGCTTAAGGTATAAGGTGGGATGAGTAAGGCAGTGTCATTCCAGCTGAAGCAGGCTGAGTGTTGTTGATGAGTGCCAGAGAGGCAGACAGTTTTCACAACAGGCTTTTGCCTTTTCCTGTCTATTTGTATGCAGCACATCACACGTTCAAGCTGGTGGAGAAAGTGACCTTACACAAGGGAAAGCGAGAGTGAGCCCAACTGCTGTGCTGCTCCAAGGCAGCCAATCCACAGCCAATGCCTTGCTGCTAAATTAAGCAACAGGCCAGGGTCTGAAGCAGACATGGACTCAGGGCTTCATAAATCAAATTTCCCTGCAGCTATAGAAGCTTACAGGGGAAAAGCAAACAGTGCACTTGCAAACCCATTCATGCCTTTCCAGACTAGGCTGCTTTTTTTTTTTTTTTTTTTTTTATTTCTTTATTTTTTAAAGTT
>VXBI01011364.1:733948-752189 GCA_013397375.1 Toxostoma redivivum
TTCTCTACTATGGGCTTTTTTTTTTTTTTTTTTTTTTTTTGGCCATTTCTGAATAGTTCACAGCTATTAGTAAATAAATGTTGCAACAGATTTTTACTACATCATAATAGACCACTTATACTATTACTGAAATATTTACTGAAACGAAACAGTATTATGTGTGCAAAACCCAAATCTTATCTGCAGGAAAACTGAAACAGAAGCAGTTTAAATATTGGATCATAATTATCCTTAATTGCAAAAGCTTTGAACTAAAAAAGAATTGAACCCTTCTACTTGCTGGGCTTGATTTAGCACTTCATTAGTCAGATTTTGCACCAGTTACAGAGCTGCTTTGGAATTCAGCTGGAGTAGCACAGCAGTGAATAATAGGCATGCTTTACAGATGTACTGCTTGTGGAATTGGAGATTTTAGGGCTTCTAAGGTTAACATCTAGAGGGCTGCCAACCAGGCATCACCTGAAGTTCCCCTCAAGGGAAGAATCTGAAAGCTTTTACTTTTGTGGGTAGAATTTGAATGGTATATTCATCTTATCAAGCTGTCCTGCAGGGATGCCTGACCCACTTGAAGTTCCCAGCTGGAAAAGCTTTGGTGAATTCTGTACAGACACTTGCCTTCCAGTGGCAGTTCAACAAAAAGTAGGCAGGGCTCTGGATCCATCTTCCTGATTCCTGCAGGAAACTTTCTCACTTTTCCTGTTCAGCTGCTCTGTGTCATGTTATGGTATTATTTATGCAGCAACAGAGAATGAGGTTTCATTGGGTAAAGCCTTGTTCTAATATGGAATGATGAATGTTGTTCACCAAATGAGTTTACAGTACCTATCTCAAGTTATTCACTTGTATGGGACCACTCAGCCTGTCCAGGAAAAACTGTGTTTCTATTTATACAGCTTTTCATAAATTCCCAGCTTCATTAGTGACCACTATGTGCTGACATCCATTAAAGATTTTTTTTATTCTTTCAAACCTTGAAAAAGCCACTCTTCCTTTTGAATTAAAGCTTGGGCTATGGTGGCTTATTTTAAAAAGGGCAGGTTTTTATTTACAGAAACTAAAAGGCCCATTTCTTGTTTCTGAAGCAGAATTTAAGAAACAATTGTTTTTCATATCAGCATTGTAAAGAGAAGTGGTAGAGGAGTGCTGGGACTTGATCCACAACTTACATACAGTTCCACAACAGCTTAGGCCACTAATGTGATCTGGAGGTTTCATTCCTCTTCCTACCTTTCCCTTGAGGGGCTGGAGATCCCTGTACACTTGTGGTAAGATGGTTTGGAAAGCTGGTATAGATAAAATTAATAATTTGGAGAGTGATACTTTTTGCCTTCATTGGCCCTCTGTTCTAGCTCACCATGGAGGAAGGAAGTGTTTATGGTGGTCTGGGGAGAGGCAAGAGGGTGCAGCTGTGAGGAGGAGGCAGGCAGGGCACTGACAACTGCCCTAAAACTACATTCTCCCACATCCTTCTGGCAGTCCTCAAGCAAATACTGTGTCTGTGGCCACTGCTGCAGGATGAAGCTAAATGCCATGGAGCAAACTCCATCAAATCTTGTACATTTTCGTGTCCTTCCCAACGAGGTGATTTTGGCATGGACTTGGAGCATCCTACCTGCCAGCCCTGAGCACAGGAATTTCTCAGCGGAGTGCTAGCTGGCCCTGGTAAAGTGATGAAATATATGGAGGCACAATAGCAGCTTACATCATCCCCCTGGACCCTCCAGGAGCTTGAACTTTGATCAGCATTAGTTCACCAGAAAAAACTTTGTCCAGCTGCATGCCCTGTATTGTATGAGCCATTTGGGCTGCATGAGGATCAGAAAATCCATATAAGAGAAGAAAACCATCTCAGCTGGCTGTCTTTTTCCTCCCTGTTGAATACCCCTCTGCACTTTTATTTTATGTGTCTAAAATGGCTGTCCTTGCTCCTGAATCATTCATGCAGGGAAAAGACCTGGAGGAGAAAGGGCTAAGTCTGAGTTCAGTGGCTATAGAGAGCAAGCACATTGTTATTCTCTATGGAAAGACAATTAAAATGAGTCAGTAAACAGCACATGCAGCACAAGAGAAAAATCCACACACTGCTGACTTATACAGAAAAGCAACATGTTGGTTGCTGTACAAACACATCACATCTCTTCTGTGTGAGAGACTTGAAATTAACTCATCTGTATCCATTCTGTCCCTACAAAATTTTTTTAACTTCTGAGGAGTCAGTAAGCAAAAACTGGCATATCAGTGCTTGGCACATGGGAGAGGCTATGCTATATTTTCCAGAAGTTTAAACATTTGAAAAACACAGGGGCTTTAATGTTGTTGTGAGACATTTCTAATGTTTGAGGGGTTTTCAGAAGTTGGGGTGCTGATGTTTTTTATTAGCAGCTCAGTTCTGCTCTTTCTGGAATATTACAAAACTCCCAATGAGTTTCAGAAAAAGACCTGACTTTGTCTTATCTCTCCTAGCATGGGGTGCATCTTGCACCTTCTTTCCCCTTGGATACTCTCCCTTTACACAATGCTAGCCTGTGCCAAGCAGTTGGAAAACTTTAAAAAAAAAATGTATTTCAACTTTGACCAGTGTTGAGAGCCTTTTCATCTGAGTCCTGATAAACACTGTGGTGCCACTTAATGGAGGCCACACAGTAGCATGGGGCAAACAGGCAGGCACAGAGTGTGCAAATTCTCCTGTGCCCTGCTGCCAGAAGGGCTCACATCTGTGACAAGAAGGGGACTGTCCCTGGAGGTGGCATGGTTAATCTCTGCAGTTCTGAAATACAGCTGAACACAGGAGGGAATATTGCTTTCATTTCTCTAGACTCTTCTCATCAATCTTGGTAAATAAATAGGTTTTTCTCGTCAGTACACTTTTAACTTAAGAAAATGAGACTAAAAAGAATCTGTTTCTGGCTGTGCTGACTCCCTTCTTAGCAATGCCACTGAGATCAGAGGAGCATTGCCAACCATTAAGCTAGAGTGAGAGCACAATGGCATCCAGCTTTGATTACAGTTTTTAATAAAAAGACTAAACTCTTTGATGGATTCTTTAATGCTTTTGGGATATTATTTTTCTTCTATTCCCCACCTCTATTTCAAGAAAGCAATTCAGTGCATTGGTGATGTCCAATTTATTCTTCTAGACGTGAGTAATATCCTCTGTTAGCAGTATAAATTGTACCCATTGCCCTTGGCAGAATTCTCAACAATTCTCCTGCTGCCTATTAAAGTGGTTTCTTAAATAGACACACTTCATTAATATACACTTTTTAGAAGACCAATTGAAATTTTCCAATATATCCCTCAGCAGCCATTGAATTATTTAGCTGCTGGTGGATGTGTGCAAGCTCATGGGCAGTGATGCTGAGGAGTCACCAGTGGCTAAGGGAAAGTACAGGATGTGCTCTGCTTATGTGTTGGTTGAGATGCTTCTGAAGGCCACACTCCTGAAAAAACAGGCAATGTAGGAAGTTCTTGTCAGCATCACCTTGCTGCGACAGTGATGCTTGCTTGGGGGTCAAAAGACTTGCCAAAGTCATCTGGGACGGTGAAAGGCAAACCTGAGCCAATAAAGGAGGGAACAGCAGTTAGCTCTATGCTCAAAACGTGGCATGGCATAGGGAGACGTAGATCTTCTGCAAAAGGTGTAGATTGCACTGTGACCTTTGATAGAAACCTTGGCAACCCAAGACTTCCTTGGAAGTATTCTGCAGGGATGATAAATTCAGTGTCCTCTTCACACACAGGTAAATGGCATAACTAAAAGTAAATGCAGAAAATTGGTACAGGAGGAGAAAAGAGAACCAGTAAAGAGAACCAGTAAGAAAAATTCCAGCACTCAAGACTGGCACAAATTTCAAAGATAAGCAAAATAATCACTATTCCTACATTGAAACTAGCATAGACAAATGCATGTCTGAGTCTGACAGGAATTAATTAAGAAGTTCATGACATGGGTTTATCACTAGCAGTAAAGAGCCACTTTAACATCTGCACAAGGGCTGTTAGCATGATCCCATGCAGAGTCCCAACAAATGTTTTCAAGGAACTCCAAAATAGACTTGCAACTCTTTCTGGTGCAAGTAAAGCAGGAATTCACTTCTCTGTGGGTTTTTTTTGCACTTCCCCCTCTGCCTATTCCACTCTCTTACTACAGCTTACTGTATGTAGAATGAAGTCAACACAGAGAAAGGTTTCCTTGAGTGCCTGAGGCTCCAAGGATTTTTATTAAAATCAGAAGAAAGATGGCTTTAAGCATCATATACTTTGCTCTCTCAGACCTGAGGATGGCAATCCCTGCCAGGAAGGATGGATCACAAGAAGAAGTAGCTCTCAATCACTCAGCAAGGATTTCCAGGGCTCATTTAGAAAATCTCCCAGCAGCCTGCCATTTATTCTAGTGCAAAGGATTCAGCTCAGAAAAAAAAAATGGGCTGAGTCAGGTGAACAGAATCTGAAGTGAGATTTCTTCATGTGTGACTAGCTCATCCTGCTCTTCAGCTAAGGCAGATTTTTAACATTTTTTTTCCTTTTTTAATATAAAGTATGAATTCTTTATAGGTATATGCACAAAAGACATCTGTTGAAGTGTACAGGAAGATAATCCTATGGCCATCAGTATCAATAGCAAATTCATTTGCTTTAGTGGAAATGATAAAAAGAAGACTTAGCAATACTGTGTTCATAATTACTGTAGTTCCTGTTTATTTTTGTCTGTGGTAAAGTTTGATGCTGTGCTGGGTTCTAAAGAAGTTGCATAGGGGCAGAGTTTCTTCCCAAAGGGCCTGACAAGGATGAGGCTTTCTAACAAGCTGTGTTATCAGTATGGCTGTACACTATCTGTAACAGGCTGCTGCCTTTGTGCCCACTAGGATAAGCCACTTAAAGACCAGTCACAACCAAATTTTCTATGCTGAAGAGAGCTCTCAAGCTGCTATAGCAAGGAGCAAAGTGACCCTTTCCAGCAGAACAGAAACTTGTGAAGTAATTGCACACTTTTAGAAAACTGAGGACATCACTAAAAAAAAAAATCCCTGTCATGACTACTGAAAGAAGGTATTGGTTTCTCCTGGCAGCAGGGTACTTCTGCATATACATTCAGGTTAAAAGGAATTAGAGCAAATCTGCAATGACTACTGATTCAAATAACATTCACCATATACAAATCCATTTTTCAATTACACTGAAGATATTAGCAAAGAATTCACTGCCTTGAGATATTCTGGTTCGAATAGTAAGCCATAATCTAGTAAATTTTAATGGCCACAAGCCTTTCATATACAAAGTTCTGTAGAGTATATGGCTTGTTTGGTAGTTTTGTCAAAGTCAAGTGAACAAATAGCAGAGTCTTATCCATCCTTTGCAATCTGGCAGCTAATGTACTGTAGATTCAAGGCGATTACTTTGTTTGACTTAGATCTTCCAGACACATAAGGTTGTCTCACCTTTTCCAAGGAGTCCCTTAACTACAGGAATGTTTCCCAGAGAGCAACACAGTAAATCTTTTAGTTGGGGAATGGATAGGTGATAAGAACGTCAAGTCATATTTATGCTTTTCTTCCCCTGTAAAAAGGAAAAGTGATTTATACTCAGCAAAGAGCTGATCTAAAAAGACTCCTATAAATTTAAAATGTTTGTTATTCCAATGACATAGAAACATGGTATTTTGTTGGAAGTAAGAAACATTCCCTCTCTAAGTATTACAAAAAGGTAACACAGAGAGAGAGAGTTAATTAATTTACAACTGTTTTTGAAAACTGAGGAATTTTTCTGACTGGACTTCCATGTGTCTTTCCAGGACATGGCCTGGCTCATGCCACCACCTTGTTCCCCTGCTCTTTACAGCTCTCAATGCCCAGCAAAAGCAGCTTCATGACTACTTTGTGGCAGCCACCTACTTCATTTCTCAGGGGTTTTGCATCATCCAGGGGGTTCCTGCATCTGGCAGTGCCATTCTGTGAGTCCCAGGATGCCCACTTAACCCCGAGCTTTTAGCTTAGGCTCATTATGACAGCTTTATGGCTGCTGAGGATTGCTCTGTCTTACTGTATCTCTGACAAGCTTCGAGGCTTTCCCTCTTGCTAAAGGCAGTTTCTTACCTGTTATAAATTGCCAGGGATTCATTGATTTCAGTTTACTGATAATGATTGCTTCTTACAGTATTGCCAGTTGGCCTCACTTTGATCAAGACTCTGGCTCAGAGCACTCTGGCAAGAAAAATAAGTACAATTTGCTCATTTAAATCCAACATGGGTATATCTAGGGGACTAAGCATTAAAAAAAATTGAGAGCTCCAGCTCCTTTGAACCAACCAGTCACACAGCATGAGGATGTGGAAAATCTTATCCTGTGTTATGTATTTCTCTCTGTGTGTGTTTGTGTATATAACCACAGAAAGCATTTGAGAATTTTGCAATTTTTCATCTATCATATAGAAGCAACAGAGGAAAGAGGATTTTTATTTGCTTTATACTCTCACCGCTTTGGCATCCTGTTCAGTGACCACATCCAGGATCTCATGTCAGCTGAATCTGATGATGAGCAGGGAGGCAGAACTAGTCCCAGGCCCCTGGTTTTGCAGTTATCACATCAGGATGCCATCACAGGAGGGAAAAAATGGCAACTGACTCATAACCATTTATCACAAATAGGAAAAAGATGGGAGGGTGAAAGATGCCATCACATAAGGGCCAAGATCATTCCCAATGGGACCATGGAGGAATGTGATCTGGTGGAGACTCATAAGAGTGAAAGTGTCTTTGTGTTTAACAGTGGTGTCAGAAGAGATTTTGTGGCTATTCTAAAAGTAGGAGAATGCAGGAATTAGCAGCTGGACTGGGGAAAGCCACTAGGCTGTCCAGTGTTTTTTCAGCCAGGAAACAGTTCTGTGCCATTTGACAAGGGAACACCGTGTCAATATGTATCCCATAATACCAAGCAGCTGCTTCACCAGAGCACAGCAGGACAGATTTTGTCATGCTTGTTCTGCTATATTGCCAAATGGGTGATTTCCTTTTGCAAAGTCCCAGAGCATCAGGCTGCCAACAGAGCAAACAAATCTGAGAAAGATTTTATCAGTATAAAACCCAAACAGTTCCACTCTTGTAATACTTTGCTTTTAACATTTTTATTTCCTAGGAGACAGTAGATTATTTATTTCCTGGGAGCACCTTAGGATTCACAGGTAAGGAGATCAGTCAACCTTCCACAGGAAGAATGAGGGGGGAAAAAAGCTGCTCCGGTGCGACAGAAATGTGTGAGATCCTCTGCCTGAGCTGCCTGGCTTCTGTCTTATGTGCCCTGTGGGAAGAAATGTCAAAGCCCAGGAAAATCTGTCAAACACTATTATCCATTAAAAAGATGCCATTTCGTGTATTATATAGGGTTCATGTAATTGCTATTCCCAAATATCAAATCTGCAGGTTTTGTAAACCATTGAATGACAATATGGCTACCACTGATTTTTCTTTCTCTTCCTGTTTCACACAATACTAGCTCAGAAAAAGCAAACCTGGACCAATTCTTTCCTATCAGCTCTGGTGACCACAGTACTCAGGTATGTCCTACTCCACTGCAAGCTTGGAAAAGAAGGAAAAAAACTCTAAAATCCTGGCAATCCTGTTTTACAGAAAGCTGTCTCCTTTGCTCCGAATAGCTCCCAATTCCTCAGCAATGCTGTTCGTGAGCAACTGTAAAGTAGAGAAAACCAAGGCCCTAAGGGTTTGACTAGCACCATGAAGGAGATCTGGGGTTATGCTCAAATGGATTAAAAATCGTTAGAATCCAGTGCTCCAACCACTGAACTATTTCTGTCTTTCTCATCTTTGTTTAAAAAAACAAAAAAAACAAAACAAAACATTCTTTCCCAAAGTACTTGAGCTAGCCTTGGTCTAGGCTCATTTGTTAGCCTAGAAAATATTCACACACAAAAGCACAGTGAGCCACTTAGAGTCCTACTGCTCCAAAACACTCACATTTCTGTGCCAATTGGGAATGCTCTGGTGACTAATCTGTAAACTGTAGTGAAGCCAATGAGTGCATCTTTAACAAATTTATTCTAAAATATTCAGCCTCTCAGATGGTCATCTAGGTAATTTGTTTCTGCTTCACAGTTTTTGGGGCAGGGGGTTGCTGTTAGGGTGATAGAGGTTCAGTGCTGTTGATGGTGTCAGCAAGTGCCTTTTAATATCTCTGGCTACACACACAGCATTGATCTTAACACTCTAGCTACACAGAGTAACACTTTATGTTCAGCTCAGAAGAAGGGCAAATAACAATAGTTAAGGGATTAAATGAAAGACAAAGCCAGGCTTGTGTATTCTGTGTATTTTCTAAAATATCATACCCTTCTGGAATCTGGGGAGTTTTCACCAGTATTATACTTCTACAGTGCTTCCTGAGACCAATATAATAAAATTTACATATGGTGAGGATGTTTTTTGTCAGGTATTTCATAGGAATTAGCATTTTTTGCCTTAACTGCTATACCATGGACCAAACCCATGAAGTCATTTGGTCAGCTATAGTATCTAACTTTATTTCACAAAGCTAATGGTAAAATCCTTTTTCTTCTTGTGCCATTACCTGAAATATACTTGAAACGCTCAACAGAACAACCACAAAAATAGTCTTTCCCCTGCTATCTGAAGTAGAGAGATGTTGTGGTTCTTACTCTGTCTGGCAAGCTACACTGTAAAGTGCATTTGTATTCATGTCCAGGTGAGAAGATTAATATCAGTTGAGAAAAACTTTGATACAGTCTTCAGAAGAACAGGTTAGAACACCTTCACTAGTAGAAGGTATCTCATTCTACCAGTTCTAGAGGGAAAGGACAGAGGGAGTGACCAGTGTTGGGTTAATGCTTGGCCTTGGTGATTTTATATGTATTTTTAACCTAAATAAGTCTATGATTCTAAAAAGAAAAGTCTTAGTGGTTCTTAAGTTAATCACCTTCTAGAGACAAGCTAAACTCAAGGACCATTAGTTTTTTAATTTAGAATGCTGCTAATTAATCAAAGTTTCTGTCATAAAACAATGTGACATTAGACGTAGAAACAAAATTTACTTTCTTTTCCCATGCTGAGCACTATTCAAATATCTTATCACTAGGCAAGATAATATAAAATTATTAGAATAAGTTTCAGCTATTTCTCCCTGCCCTTTTCCCTGGTTAACAGGAGTCTGAAGATTTTTTAGCTCAAAGAAAAGGTCAAGCTCTTCTGAAATTATATTAAGGGATATTGACTTTAAAGGGATAGTAAAACATTTGTTCATCTGCCATCTGTGACTTATTCCCTGATTTTTGCCTTGTCCACTGAGATCAGAAGTCACCTAGAAACTTCAGTGTCCATTGTGTTGAGCTCAGAGACAATTTTTTTGGCAATACATTTTTTTAGCACTGACAGAAAAATGTCTTCTTGCTCTGCAGCTGCAAGACAGGATTCTTCCCAATCTCCCTGTGTCCCACTGAACCTTGACTAGCTCATGTTCTGGATGGAGGTCTCAAACTCCAGGGGAAAAACCATCTTTATATAATTATCAGGCAAGACACCTTGTGATAATCATGCTTCTACCCTTAATGCAATTCACGAAAAGCCAAAATGGACATGTGTTTTGGTAGAAGTGGAGGGGGAAACAATGGTCTGTGCTGCAGAAAGCCTCTCAAAACGCTTTCCTTAGGTTCACAGGTCATAAAGATGATGAAATCATACAGAATGGCCCCTGCATATATCCCAGTGGATCAGTTCAGTCCTGGCTTGAATTATTCCTGTTCTTGGTGCTATGAACAGCATTTGGATGATTGTAAAGGAAGCACAACCAAGGTACAGTGGAAAACCAGCCTAGCAGAAAGAGCTACAAGGACAAAGAGGGAGGGAGAAACTCCCAGGCAGACCTTGTCCATTCAAGTGGCACTAAGCCAGTGCAACCCCCGTGGTGAATGAAGCCTGGTCCAGAGGAGCCCACGTGGAAGGTGCAGTGTGTCCATTTGGGCACATCTGTGTCCATTTCCGTGGGGCTGGCTGAGTCTGCAGATGAGGCTGTCCAGAGTGACTGAGTGAGCTGTTTACAACATGCATGAAAGCTCAAACAGAAAGTAATCCAGACAAACAGAAGACAGGCCCTGACCTACTTTAAACTGAGAAACTGTAAAATCAGTCAGTTCGATCAAGTGGAGGTAATTACTTCTATGGTAAAAAAAGGAGGAAAAAAAAAAGACAAAACAGGCTTTTTAAAAAGATCAAGTTCTGCTTCTAGAAACAACTACACTGAGTACAACTGAGCTTCAGCTAAGCTTTTTCAGCTTTTGTATTCAGATAAATAGAGCAGCTATTACCTGTTTGTGATACTAATAATGTTGTTAGAACCATGGCTGGGCAAGAGATGCAATAGATGCATGAAAAGGCAACAATCTGTAAATATTTGACTTCTTGTTTTAGATTTTAAAAAATAATAGATAGATGACTAATAGATACATTATGATAATAGATACAACATGAAGACTGGCCAAAAGAAAGTAAATCAGACATTTTTATACAGAACACAGGAATAATGTATGCACAGGGAAATTTAAAGACGATAGCCAGGAATGATAGCCACAAAGCACAGTTGCATCAGACAGTTGAGACCATGTCAGTGGGACTCTAGTAAAAATTAGTGAATATATCCAGGAAACAGAAACACCTGATGTTTTATTTTGTTAGCTGCCTGGAATTAATGTAAGGCTCTCTGTTCCAACGCAGCACTGACATGTTTAGAGATCATATGAACAAGGGATTTCAATCCAGATTTTTTTTCTTTTTAGACGTATGATTCTACACTGAATGGTATATATAGTTATTGTTGGCTTTTTTACATTCTTTATATTTAAACAAGAGCCTCTGCTACGCTTTAGTTCTTTTTATCTCCACTCTTAACTGTTTGTGGTATTTATCCTCCATGCTTGCACATATCCATCATTTATCTACTCTTCTTGCAGCACCTATTACATTTGCTTTTCATCTCACCTGTTGTATGAATCAGCATAAAAATCCATGTTGTAGGGGGCAACTGCGAGGTGTAAGCATCTTTTGTAGTGGTCCAGGGAATGATTCTTTCCATAGGATGAGGAGAAGTTTCTGTCTTGTGCAATGAAATGCAAAGGTATGAAAGCAGCTGTGATAGCCCTGTCAAAGGATGTACCCCTCTGGAATAACATTTTACACAGCCAAGGAAGTAGGAAGAACTAACCTGCCACCAGAACAAACAGTTTCTTAAACTCAGTGAAAATGTACTACTGTAAGAGTGATCCCATATCACAGAACTGTACTGGGAGAGGATTTCATTTATATTTACCTTCAGCACTCACAACCACTCCTTAAAAGGATCCCTGTCTGATTTTCTTTTTTCCTGAAAATTTGAAAAATGTCAAAGGCTTTTGATATATACACAATTTAAGTACAGATGGAGCACTGAGTCCAGAGAACCCATGTGTCTGGTACTGCATTAGCTTAATTTATTTTTCCCAGTAGGCAGCAGTTGTCTGAGCAGATAGATTTTCCAGTCGTATTGTTTGACATCATTACAGCTGAATATGCACCAGAATACCATGTGGTGACTACGTAATAAATCAGCTCATTATGTCTATAATCATTATGATTATGTGTTGTTCCAGGTCTCGGGATTGTTGACATAAAAGGAGGTAAACAGTATAAATTACTGACTCATCAAATCGTTTGTTTTAATTTGTTGAGAAAGGAGAAGGTTATTTTTTTGTATGGACTGCTTCACATGTAGGAACACAGTAATGAATACATAGAATGTGTTAAATGGAAATAGCAGAATGTGAAATGAATCACAGCCAATTGTCCTCCTCAGAGCCTCAGGGTGAAAACAGAAGTGTCACAGCACATTGGCCAAAAGTTCCCATCATACCAGAGGAATCACAGAATCACAGACTGCTACAGGTTGGGAGGGGTCTCTGGAGGTCATCTGGTCCAACACCCCTGTTCAAGCAGAGCCACCTAGATCAAGCTGCCTGGGATCACATCCAAACGGCTTTGGAATGCCTCCAAGGATGGAGCCTACACAGCTTCTCTGGGCAAGTGTGTCAGTCCTTGGTCACCCACACAGCCTTTCAGATGGACAGCCCCAGCATGTACCAATGCAAGGGTTACTCCTCCCTGCACTTCCTTTGCTGAAATGCCTCAGGTTTCTGTCAGCCCATATCTCCAGCCACTTGAGGTGTCTCTGGATGGCAGCACAGCCCTCTGGTGTATCAGCCACCCTGCCACATCTGTGCCATGAGCAAAGTTGCTGAGGGTGCACTTTGCACCACCATCCAGATCATGAACAAGGATGTTTAATATATTATTATTTAATATTATTTACTACTGTTACTGTGGTAACCCAGTCTTCACCCCTGGGATATACCACTAGTGACTGGCCTACAATTACACTTCTTGCCACTCATCACCACCCTGTGGACACATCGGTTCATCCACTATTCAATCCAACTCACTGTTTGTCCAGCTCATTCTTCATGTTCACTATGGGAATCTTAGAGGAGTCAGTGCCAAAACCCTTTCAGAACTGTGAGTCAATCACTGTTCTCATCTACAAAGCCAGTCATTTCACCATAGGAGTTTATCAAGTTGATCAAGCATGTCTTGCCCTTGGTGAAACTATTTTGACTACTCCAGAGAACTGTCCGATTCCTCATGTGCCTGGAAACAGTTTCCAAGTTTAACATCTTCATCACTCTCCCAGCATTGAAGTGGGGTTTACTAGTCTGGGTCCTCTTCCTGACCTTCTTGTGCATGCCCAGTCTGCTTAAATATTGTCTAACCTGATCCTTGTCCACCAAGGCTATGTCTTCTCTGATACAGAGATTCCCCTGGTTTTGGGGACCTGGGATTTCTGAAGGTCAGTCTTGCTAGTAAAGACTGAGGTGAAGAGAGGATTCTACAGCCTTTTCCATGTCCTGTGTAGAGATGTCTCCCTTCTCATTCAGCAATGAATGCATCCACATCTGCCCTCATCTGCTTTTTTTTACCTTTGTATCCGTAGAAGCCCTTCTTTGTCTTTGATGTTCCTAGACAGATTCCAGTTGGGCTTTATCTTTCTTAACTTCAACCCTGGATGCTCTGATGATGTATCTCTATTCTTCTCAGGTTACCTGTCCTTGCTTCCTCTCCTTATATGCCTCCTTTTTGTCTCTGAGATTGTCTGGGACTCAATGTTCATTCATGCAGAAATTTTGCCTGGCTTCCTCCTCATTGGGACAGATTGCTCCTGAGCTTGGAGGAGGTGATGCTTGAATATTATACAGCTTTCTTGGGCCACTCTTTCCTCTAGGGCTTTATTCCATGGGACTTTACCCTTTGGATAGGCCAAAATCTGCTGTCCTGATGTACAGGGCTGTGAACTTGCTTTTTACCCTCCTACCTCCTTTCAGGACCCCAAACTCCACCATCTCATTGCCACTGCTGCCTTTGACCCTCACATCTTCAGTGAGCCCCTCCTTGTTGGCAAGTGGAGACCATCTCTCCTCTGCTCCTCTGTCACTTTGATGAAGAAGCTGACATATTCCAAGGACCTCCAGGATTGCCTGTATCCTGCTGTGTTGTCCCTCCTGTATATGCGGGAGTGTTTGGAGCTCCCCATGAGGACTTTCACAGCTCAGACAGAAGCAAAAGCTGTCAAGAGGTGCATGGCGAGATGCAAAAACATTTTCACAAGGCTGCAGAAATTCACATGCTTACATATTTTTAACAGAAATTTGCCATAAGTGTCAGAGGTACAGCAGCTAGCTCATGGATGCATAGGGTTTTAGGACCACTGTGAAAAACACCACAAACTGTGCTCCCTCACAACGGCATGCTATTCTTTCCACACAGTTTTCTTTATATCTCTTTTTAT
The DNA here is from genome assembly GCA_013397375.1 of Toxostoma redivivum. Taxonomy (NCBI): domain Eukaryota; kingdom Metazoa; phylum Chordata; class Aves; order Passeriformes; family Mimidae; genus Toxostoma; species Toxostoma redivivum. The sequence goes on from VXBI01011364.1 coordinate 747,839, forward strand.
TATTATTTTTATAAAGACCAAAATGTTTAAAGGAAACATTCTTAAATATGACCAACAGAACCCATTATTTCTAGCCATAAACTGTGATATCAGCCCCAGTCTAATGATCCAGGAGAGTTATCACCGTGGCTGAACAGTGCATCCATTTGTGAGATGTCTGGTACAGCCCATTAGAAGTGTGAGATGTAGAGAGAGAGGGAGATGCTGTGTAACACGTGGAATGAGTATTTACTCTGTGCTGCTGGTCAGACAGAAAGTGCATGATCACAAAACACATGCACCACATCACCTTGTGTATGGTACAGTTTTCTTTCTTGATATATTTGTCTCTAATGACACAGCTGCCAACTGCAGGTATCACATCAGAGGACCTGCACCTTTTTTGGCTCAGCTCCTGCTCCCAAATAAACATATTCATCCATTCATTCAACTTGTTTTTCACACTAATGGAAGGTAAAGTTATAAGCGCCTACAAGAAAGCATGGTAAATTACTGTATTCACAAATTTGTTCTTGATTGCCCTTTTCAGCTCAATCTTGAACTGAAGTTTTGCTGGGGAAAAGTTATGCTTCTATTTACTTTTTGAAGTATTCTTAACTCTTTTTCCTAAAGAAGACATGAAAGATGTTGCATTAAAAAAAAAGGCTTCCACACAATTTAAATTTGTTATTAATGTCATCAAAACTCATCAAAATATATTAAGAAATATGGTAGAAGCAGTGCAATAACAACAGGCCTAATGCACACCAACGTAAATTTGCCTAGCACTACTGAAGTAAATGGAGCCAGATGAGTTTAAGGCAACTGCACATCTCCTCAACATGTTACACTACTATTCACTTTGATAAATCATCAAATCTATTTTTTTTTTCAGCTACAGTAAGGAATTTTTTTAAGCTACAGTAAGGAATTTATTTTAGCCAAATAGTGGTATGGTTTGAAGATTAGATTTTAAAATGCTCTACAAGACTCAAGGGCACTGCAGAAGCATGGTTGTCATTCTGATGGCTAATTGGACTGTGAACAGCTCCTAAAAACCCAGACTCCTGTTGCCCTGAGCTCTGGTCTAACACAAGATAAACCCTCTGCAGTTACATTTATGCTTTCACCTCAGACAATACTAGCAAGTTAAAGGTTGAATTCTTTATTATTCTCAATATTATTGAGACCTATGCACATACTTAATTTTAAGCATGTTCTGTTGACTTTATTTAAAGTGCTAATTACATTGCCTAAAGCTAAGAAACCATCTATGTGCTGCCCTCAGTGTGAATACTTTCTGCACTGAGACCTACAAAAAGTCAACATAAACCAAATGCATAAATCCAGCTGGAGATTGAAGCAGAAAAAAGGATGGATAAGTAGTAGCAAATTGGCCATGACTCACAGGTGATTAAGGGAGTTAAACATTTAGATAAATAAATCAGAATTATCTAAATCTCTAGTTTGCACTTATATGGCAACATATTGAGTGTTGAGATGTGATGACTTGTCTTGACAATTGGAACAGTGGCTAGCAGCTTCAGAGCTCATAACAGGGTTTAGACAATCCTTTAGAGGTCTTTAAAACCAATATTGCCTAATGTACTAAATGAAGCCATTACATGGTAGACTGTGTTTCAGGGAAGAGCAAAGGACATTGGGGAAAAAATAGGTATGTGAGAAGAATTAATAAACAAAGTGGCCATGCCCTGAATGCATCATCTCAACCAGCTGCAATGACCTGAGTCTCTTTAATACCCCTTCTCAGATTTCCCAGATCATCACTGCATTTAGAGGCTGAAGCATCTGTGCCCTACTGGGCATGGGAAAGAGATTATCTGCTGAGCAGTATTTCAGTCATATTACTGTCTTCTATTCTCTTGGAATTCCTTGTCCATCAGACGTAGTAGTAGTAGTAGACCCAGTGCTCAGATATGACTACTTGAGAGCAGAGTGGGGGTTCTCAGCAATGCTGTACAGACAGAAGAAAGATTTATCTGGACTCAGCAGGAAAACAGGTGGACACTAGTTTTGAGGTGCATAAGCATGAAGAGACTTGGAGCAAAAAAAACTCTCAGTTCCTCTCTTTTTTGCCTCAGAATTTCAATTTCCCACAGGTTCTGTGACTGAGTCCTACACATGCTCTGAAGCTGCTTCACAACCCTAAAATCTGAAGGACACAATAGCCCATAGAAAAGCTTCCTAGTCTTTCCAGCTGAATGTATATAACTCTTCTTGCTGTGATGTGACTTTCAAGGCTGGATTGTCAACAGAAAGGTCTCTCAAGAATACAGATAAGGAGTCTCATGTTTAGGAAGGTTTATGAAAATAAAACTAATTGTAATTGTCCCTTGCTGAGTAGCCCATGAGGTCCCACAAAGTCCTTGCAGCTGCAAGGTCTAAGTGCTGACAGCTCTCCATGAAAGTGTAATTGCTGACAAAAGGAAATTGCATCATCCAGCATTTTTCCTTCATTATCAAAAAAAGGGAAGTTCCACTGTAGTAATGTTAATGGCAGGAGGATTAATTCTAGGAAGTTTGGCAATGTTTCGTTAAAAATAGGTCATTTAGCAGTACAATGAACAGGCGTTGAACACTGACTCCATTTGCCAAGCTGACCTTGTAATCCTGATTCAGACATGGGCACAGGGAGGACCAGGCTTTTTTCAGCCCTCCAAAAAAGCTTTTGGTAGCTTTGTTCAGCTACCAAAAAAGATAGCATGGTTGTGAAGACAATGAAGTAGAGAAGAGCTACTGGGAAGCCTTGGATGTGCTAGTGTTTTAAATCTTTTCCTGATAAAGTCTGATGGTCTCTCCAATCTCCTTCCAGTGATGGATGCTTGGGATGTTCAGGCTCTTAAGAGTACTGCTGGTTTGGCTTTGGCATATGAGAAAAAGTGGTTATTGTAGGTGAACATTGAAAACATATCTTACATTTTCCATGCTTAAATAACTGTCAAAAAGCCACATTCAGGAATGGCTACTATACAAATATGAGCTGATTTAAGTGGCTGCTGTTGCAGAAGAAATTACATTTGTTATGGTAGGAGATGTAAGGTGTTTTTCATGATCACTTAACTCTTTAAGTCAAGGAGATTTAGGATCAATAACTGAGGTGAAGGGTGTTTGGTAAAGCAGTAAATAAAATAAGGGTCCATTTATAAGGATCAAGGGAATATGATTCACTGATGTCTACAATGTTTAGGGATAAAAATTATTTTTTTTAGACACCCTGGTCTAAAGGGGTTTTTTCCCCTCCAGTTTTTCCATATTGCAACAGAGTTCTCCTCACTGCTTGTCCCACAGCTTCTTAAAAAAATCCTGCTCTAATTCATCCCTAAAGGATTGCACAAGAGTTAAAATCTTCCCTTTTAAAAACCTATACTTGACTCGAGTCTCCGGGCACTGCAGAACCATTTCCTGTGATTGCAGCAGAGAGAGATAAAATTCCACTGTGGCGGGAATAAACCGAAATTAGATCAAAGATTTCCGGATAATTAAGAGTTCCATACCAAAACCTCTTTTGCTGCTTTTCGCTTGACTCTACTATTGTTTGGTTTTTTTTTTTTTTTTAAATTCCCAGGCAAACAGGGCAGTGCTTCACACAGGAAGCCAAATTTACCTATCAAAAACAACAATCCAAATTGAAAGCGTGACAAGAGCCGAACCGCATTTGCATCCGCTGCAATTCCCCGCGCAAACCTGTACCACCCCGCAAGCAGAGGGCTCAGGAGGTGCCTCGCTGTCTGAACGCTTCCTCCGCGGACACATCCATGGCCAGCACAGGTGGATGGAACTGGCGGATTTGGGGTGTGAGGTTCTAGCTCCTCTGCCGTGAAGCAGCTCAGCGCCTAGTTTTGGGTTAGGAGCTGCAGAGAAGCCGGCTGGCAGAGGTGGCAATAGAGCGAGCCCGGGGCTCTGACACGGCTGCCGAGGTGTCCCGGGGGGCTGCCGAGAGCTCCCTGCTCAGCCCCCTGCGCCTGATGGAGAGCAGGAGCCGCCAGCTCCCGCACTATAAAAGCTGGGAGAGGCCCGGGGTGGGGCTGGCGTCAGCGGGAAATGTCTCCCTGGAAGCAGGTACGTGTCCGCGCCCTGCGCGTTTGGGAGGGCTCGGGGCGGGGTGCGGAGCCGAGCGCACCGGGGCTGGCACCGGGGCTGCTGCGGTCCCTCCCCGCCGGCGCGGCCCGGGAGCTGTCCCGCTCTGCTGCGGCCGTGGGGGGAGCCCGGCCCCGGCCCGGCGCCGCAGCCCCGGCGCTCCCCGCCTCCCGAGCCGGCCGGGAGCCGCAGCTGGCAGCGGCCGGAGGCGCAGCTCCGCGGGCGGCGGCGGAGCCTGGCCGGGCTGCCCGCGCCTCCCGCCGCCTCGTCGGTG